>JAABNX020000088.1:1621513-1659957 GCA_015163995.2 Mormyrus lacerda
AGAGTAGAGGCCCCGAATGAGTGTATAGGGTTCTTTGGGCAGCACATGCATGTAACTTGGGGTACATGCCAGCCTGTGGCTGTGGAGCCATTTGAAGGGAATGGGTGCCACTGGGAGATGGCATAGAGGCGTTCTAGAGCATGGCCAAAGACTAGAGATGTCTGTAGAGCTACCGATGAGATTTTCAGGTCCAAGGGCAGTTTATCAGGGAAAGCCAGAGAGCATCCTAGTACATACATCACAGCTGCATCCAGTCAACCTCAGAAGAGTAAAGGTAGTGCTTCTGGCATCCAAAACACCAGGAGCAGGCAGAGAAGATGATGGGTCAAAGCAAGGTCAGAAAGCAGAGTTAGTGCCCGTCCTGCGTGGTCAAAGGCTTCTCCCATCTTCCCTCACTGGATCCACCATCTCTGTTTTCCGAGCCTCAGCTCATGAGGAAGCGTAGAGGAACATGTGGTGTAAATGAGATCCAGACTTTGCAAAGTAGCTCTGGCTTCCCCCAACTCTGACCCGCCCAAATGGGGAGAAGCGTGTTCTGCCACAGAGGCTGATTTGCCAACGGTGGACACCACTATTATTCTCTCAATAGCAGTTAAGAGCTGATCTTCTGTGTAATACTAGCTACTGCAATTAGGCAACTTTAGTGGTTCACATACTATATAGACACACAGATTATTTATTACACACGAGGCGTGATTTATTAAATATCAACACAATCATCTATCACCGAGCCCTACTCCAAGTTCCAAAGGAAGTGTTTAACTACAAAGCCCATCTAACACCATACATTACACAATGCTCTCATTCAACAGTGAAACAGTTGTATGATGTTGCAATTATTTTAAAAATAGTCCTTACATACATTTTCTTTCTAAATTAAAGACAAATAATATAAAAATATATTACACCATAGCTCGTTTATTTTTATGTAAAGATATAAGAAGCCAAATTTATCAACCCATTAAGTTTAAGCTCTATAATTAAAGATACATTAATCTGAGTCCTATATTAATGTTCTAGAACACACAGTAAGTCTTTCATTCTTAAACATGGTTATAACAGAAGTAAACCTAGTAGTAGCTAATTCAGGTATCCCCTATTTTTGATCGCCAATCTTTTGCCCCCTCAAACCCATTGGTCCAAGAATGAAAGTCCTTGATTGCTTGATTGATTTCTTCTTCTGTATTCATAACAAAAGGACCTTAAAGAAAGCAAAAAATAAATAAATAAATCCACACTGGTTAGCTCCAGTAACCAGACTACCTTTAAAGCTAATCAAGAACAATTACAGTATGGGTATACAGTATTAATTGAAATTGTAGACAGCAGTTTAATACAATACAAACAGCACCCAGCCATTCTCCCAAGTAAAAATGAAAGCTACACTACCATGTTGGACAATGGGTTCATTGATTGGTTCTCCAGCAATCAGCACAAAGTGGCAAAGTTCAGATCCCTAAAATATTAGAAGTGGGGAAAAAATGGAAATTTACTTAGAACAGCTCAACAAGGCTGTGTAGTGGAGAAAATGAAATGTAATAAAACTTAATGCAATATAATTAATCTTTGGTCGCCATTGTGCTGTGTGCTACACTTGTACCTTATTTTCAAGGACAACACAGTCACCATCATCCAACACCACTGTGTGATGAGGATCTATTTTCCTCTGATCCACATCAGGACCTTCAAAGGAAACGGGGGAAAACTCATGTTAAGCAAACTCATGTTATTCTCTGCCTCAGGGATGTTCAGTTGGACCAGGAAGGTCATAGAGAGGCGCCTGCTGCTAATGAGAGGACGTGTAACATTGAGGGTCCTTCTTTGCTTTCTAACTTCAAAGCCATGCAATCGGGACGTGGTGAGATATTTCCTATTTACCTGATTATTGTTCTCTTTTATGACTCGTACACCTTATGAGGGGTCAGCTAGCTGGATGGTTCACATTATGCTTACTCACCAACATGGAGGCAGCCAGAAAGAGTGTAGATGAATGATGTCCACCCTAGGAAAAAAATCTAAATAAATGACCCAATTAACCTGCTGGCAAATTCTCCAAAAATAAGCTTTTGACCAAAAATAGAATGTCTGAATTTGATTCGTATTGCTTTCTTTGACGTTAAAGCTCTCTGATTGCCAAAAGACCAACCGATCGATTTTGAACTTCTATTGGTTACAAATGTCAAATTCAGATCCTGGATTTTTTTTCTTTATCATGTCATATAAAGCCCACTTATCAAATCTGTTGACACAATTTCAACATATGATGTCATCTCCTAACCATTTAGGACACGCTTTAGCATTTCACAAGTGACTGACACTTTCCGAAACACAACATTAACTCCGTTAATCGTTACAGGTACTATGGTAGCATTGGTAACAGGATCCCAGTGACCGACAGCATGCTTTCGCACTCGAGAACAAAGAGCCTTTGACGGAACCGTGACTGCGGGGCACCCTGTGAGAGGTCAGAGGTGACGTGGCCCAGTTTTGAGAAAACCTGGGGTTATGTTCAGGCACAGATTCTGAGATTCTGCTGGGAGTCCGGGAAGACCTGCACACGTTGTTGGTAGATTTGGAAAGTGAAGGCAGATTTGGAGCACTTTATAATAAGCATAAAAATGTGGATCTCATTTTAGTAGAATTCAAATGTGTGCTGCAGATTTACGTCTGCCTGTTTACAGAAATCAGGTACCATGACACATGATACTGAAGCACTTTAAAACATGTGACCTTTTATTATTCATAATCGTTCCTCTGATGACATGTTTACTTCACCTGCTTGTAGGAGGTTTAGTACTTTATTCAGGGAGACGGCTGAAGGGCCCAGCAGTCTTCACGGCAGCAATGTTCAGGTTACAGACTGCATGTCCTCGACCACAGCCATACTCAGTAAAGTGATATCATTTGAACCGAAGAGGATGCAGGACAGATACTAATGTTGAGGAGTAATTTCCGTCATAGTTAATATGTAAGGTATCATTTAACACATTTTTAATTTTTTAAAAAAGTTATTTCCGCTCTCACCTAATGCCACTGCTTGAGTGTGCTTCGCTCCAGAATCCAGTTTGAAGTCAAGATAAGTTGTCGGTGTTCTTGTGTAGACTTTGGACTAAAAGAAAGGAAAAGGAGTTGGACAGGGTTCTGAAGAAATAAACACAGACATTAGGCATCGCATGATATTATTTATCTGACTGGAAGACATCCATATCCAAATGAACTTCATCGCTTCCAGGGTCCAATTCTTGCTTTTCCATCTAAGTAATATGGCAAGAAATTTCCAAGACGTTAACATAGTTTAACGTTCGTGAGTAAAAATGTAAACAGAAAACAAAACAAGACTGAATATTGTAAATTTAGATACAGAAAAGCCCATTTTATTATTTTCACTGAAGTTAAAGGTTCTGTGCCAGAGTTTTTAATTTGCACCATTTTCTCAGTGACGCACAAAGTCATTAGTCTGCATACTATGGAGTTTTACAGCTGCTTTGGGATAGGCAAAGGTGCCATTCAAACACAGCAAATAAGAAAGAGTGTTACTCTTAAGAACTAATCCAATAATCTAAACAGTGCCCTCATTGAAGCATTTATGAGAGCGTGGATGGCTCTGCCCTTTAAATCTCACTTACAGGCAGCCGCAAAAACCCTCCAGCAGTACTACTGGCTGTACAAACTCTGACCCTGGACTAAATTACAGCCAGCGCATGTGAGCACACAGCCATGTTAACAGCCTTTCAGTGTTATGGCAATGTCGCGAGGGCCCCGACTTGGAAGTCCCACCATCGCAGTCCCTGGGAAAGGGGAAGCGGGGTGTCTGGCCTGCATTAACCCTGGCAATTGCATTAAACTTCTGCCCCACACAAGCCCAACAGGAAGACGCATTAGCATTTAAACCATTAAAAGCACATTTCCACATAAATCTGTTTCCCATTTCCTGGCCGGGCTCTGAGCAGACTCGAGCGAGGACACTACTGTGATTTCAATTAACGCAGAAGATTTCAGATAATAGATCATAGGCCCCAACTCTGCAGTTACACCGCAGAGGAGCGTTAAGAGGGCAGCCGAGTTTTTAACTTTGAAAGCATAAATCACCCTTGGTGCTGCTCACCCTGGATGCCAACTGCAAAGAAATCTTATTATTTATACTCCGCTGGCTCACTGCCCTCCTCTTCATTGCAGAAAGGAAGTTTTATCATCCTGAATGAGCCCCTGCATCCAAATGGCAACTCAAAAGCCCAGCGCATGATCAGACATTTGCAGTCATACTCTTAAGTAAGCAATCTTTAATAACCTCACTAAAAATCCAGATATAAATACATAGAGTACATGCGAAATGTGTCAAATTCAATGCTTAATTTTACTTTGAACGAGTACTGAATAACAAATGACAGGTTTAACAATCCAAAAAGCTCCAAGTCTCTGCTGGTTATAAAATGCAAAATTATAACTTTTATATATAGAAATATTCGTTACAAAAAAACGCAAGAACATCGTGGTGGAGGAAGTTTTTCCAATGAACACAGGATCCCAGCCTTGCCAGTGTTCTAACTCCTCATATTTTGAAGCAACTTTCCATTTTGTCTGAAGGAATTGCCTACTTATTTTCTGTAAGTGGCATTCGGTGGTGAAAGACCACAAATCATTTCACAATCTCACAGTCTCAGCTAAAACAAATCAAGACCTCCTTTTACAATATAGGCCTACAGGCTGAAGACGCAGATCATTTCTTAGTGTATGTAAATGATACAGCTTCTACATTTAAATGGTGTTTTTGTGTAATCAAGCATCTTAAACATACACAGCCCATCTTCTCTTCCCATCTCGCACTCACTTATGATGAGGTGTTTTGTACTACCCCATCACCATATACGAAGACAGACTTATATACGAGGCCTCACCTTGACTCCCAGTCCCTCCCCAGAGATGACAGCCACGGTAACTCCTCCCCGGCTGGGCTTAGGCACATCTCTGCTCTTAATCTCCTGGTACTGTGGCCCCACCATCTTGTCAGCTGCTCTGAGGTTCACCCACAGCTGGAGACCATGGACGGGCTCGTCGGACACAGGCATCTCCGCATGGACCACCCCGCGGCCCGCCGTCATCCACTGCCCACACGGACAGACCCTCGTATTACCGCCGGGCATCCATCGACCATCAACTGACTGGCAAACACCATGTGCCCACCACACATTTCATGGTCGTTGACAGTCAAACTCAACTCAACATCACAATACAGTAGAAGGTCTTCATTTATTACTTTGTGGAAAACTAAAATATGATCTGCTGCCCAGGTTTAACACTGAATTAAACACATGTTACGGACCACATTAAACCGTCCGGCAGGCCGGTACTTCAAGACTTCCTCTTAGTAGAGCTGCTACCTTTTGTACTTTACAGGAACGTCCCATATTGTAAAGTAAAACGCTTATTTCTCCTGTGACAGATTTTATCATCCTTTATTCAGATTTTATCTTCCTTTTCAAAAAGTGGCTCCCTTACTTTTAAGTGGCGAATGATTAGACGGAATTCCTAGTCTTCCACTACGGAAAATGCAATCGGCACTGTAATGTTCATAGTTTGGTGTTTAGCTCTGGTGCTGCTAATTCATAATACTGATAAAGTTTAAATGTCAGCCAAGATACTGATATGTTAATTATTAAGAAATATCAGATGACTCCGATATGTGGACTGATATATCACGCATGTTTACAGACACCCTGCCTTGTTAGATGGCTCCCCTTAATGAAGCTAATTTGTTCACGAGCTACCAAAGGCGGCTGACTTTGTATTTAGTGTGAGCAATTCTGTTATGTACCAGGTAAATAAGACTACTGACCGGTTAATTATACACATTTGAGTGAAAATCTCTTTTTGTATCCTATGTGCACTAGGCATCACCTGCAGATCCCCAGGGCCGAGTCTTCCACTGTGTCCACAGCTGTCCTCATGAGCAGAAACACCCTGTAAGAGGTAGGTCACCTACACGAGGTCACCAGGGAGACCATTAGAAGTACAGGCACAGAGGAGGAAACTGCTGTTACGGAAGATCTTCATGTTTCCATGGTGACCGTGTAAAACATTTGCCTGTTCACGTTGATAACAGCCAGTTTCTAAACATTTAACCATTATGTTTCATAGGGCGATCCCCTCACAAAAATTCCAGAAAACACCATAGTTTAGTTGTTTCTTAAAATATGCCGCACCAAAAACGATGTGAGCAGGCTGAAGGGTTTGTGTCAGGGTGAAGGCTTGACTGAACAGACACTTACGGTTTCAAATCCCCTGTGAGGGTGGTCAGGAAACCCAGCCGGCTTGCTGACATTAAACTCGTCTAACATCAAAAACGGATCCAAGTTTCTCAGCTGTAACCGGAGAGAAAGATGACTAAGCAAAGAGGAACCATACAGGAAAAGGGTGACATCTGTATATAAAACGACCGTCGCAGTGAATCTGCCACGCGAAGTATATCCTGCAAACTAGGCTACGTTTCGATAGGGGGCGCCTGTGATCGAGGGCAGGAGCGCTCACCTCCTTTCGGCCGATGCTCCGACGGACGCGGGCCCCGACGCCCTCCTCCTGCTCCACACTAAGCACAGTCTTCACGACTCTTCTTGCTCTCATGGCGCGTAAACTTCTGAAATCTGCCTTATCTAGCGAACATGCAATTTAAAACATAGCACTGTATATCATACGGAATTATAGCAAACGTGTTAAATGGTTAACTCGTGTACTGACTAATTAGTTTAAACTTGACCACGAAATTTGCAATCTAAAGTTTTTGTAAGGTATCCATAGTTTAAAAAAAAGCAATAGGGTTGCCATTTATTATTACGGAAATTACCACGAACAAAACTATTCTGTTACTCTTACTTTAGTGGTACTACTAAATATTAAAAACAACCATTACAGCAGAGGGAATTTGCTTAAATAACTCACTACCAAATTTGGTGCGGTCGGCTCTCTTAGTTACTAGGATTAATCGCTTGTTGCACGTACACTTGCCAGGATGTGGTCAAACCGGACTGTCAGGTGAACCATACCTGTTTGGCTATATGATCTTTCTTGCGTTATGTAGGTTCTTCTGGACTTACGCTGCTGTAAACAAACGAAACGAAACGCAGTACACTGTAAGCTTCGCAAGTTAACATATATGAAATATTTAACATCGCGTGTATGATTTATAGCTACATCGGGGAAATGCACGAACTGCAGACTCACAAAGCTACATCTGATATTTTTGCGTGCATGTACCGTGATGTGCGGCAGGTTGTTTCCTGATACAAAGATCGCAACCCGTCCGACATCGCACTGGTATGTGCCAAGTGTGCTATCTGCGCATGCGCGGAAATGGTCAGACGCGAAAACGTGACTGTCTGCCAGAGACTGATTATGATCCACGGGAGCGCGCACAGCCTGATCAGAACGCGTCGCAGTTTCTGTGCGATTAAGGCGGGTACTTTCGATATCAAATAGGCTTAAAGTGCAAAAACTATACAGTACATGTATCCCCGAGCTAATAGCGAAGGTATGTCTTTGTCAGATTTAAGGGTTTGGTGAATTTTTAAATAAAAAAATTGCAATAAGAGTCAATTAAAGGAAGCCTTTAAGTCATGTAAAACGCTTTAAAGCAGTCCTCGGTCGTAATTGCATTGTAAAACTGTAACCTTATGTCATGAAGCCATGGAAGTTCAAATGCGACACATTAATGTAGATTTATATTTATAAATGTTGCTACGTCTAAATGAGTTTCACTACACAACCTATGTGGATTGCTTATTAAATAATTATTACCAATTATTAACAATTATTAGTCTTGCAGTCATATTAAAGAGTCGGTCCTGCTCTGTGCCGCAGTATCAACTATACAGTCCTTTTTGCCACTTTAAACACATCTATAGGACCAGCATAATGTAGTTCACCCATTGCCAAAAAGTGATTACACTCAATATCTCTTTATGAATGGCTCTTTCTGCCTGATTTTATTTTATTTTTTACACTCTTCTGGGTTATATTTACAGGATTGGTAAACATATAACCCATTTTACCACATTAAACACCTCTTTATGACCAGTTTAACCAGTACAGTGCAGTTTTCCTATTGCCAAAAAGTGATTACAGTCAGTATCTTTTTACTGACAGACATTTTCTGCTTCAGTTAACGTTATAGGCCTCTTGTTAGATATATTTACAGGATTAGTAAACATATAACCCATTTTTATTACTTTAGACACCTCTATAGGACCAGTATAATGTAGTTTACCCATTGCCAAAAAGTGATTATAGTCAATACCTTTTTACTAAAAACCTCTTTCTGCCTGACTGTAATTGTTTTACACTCTTCTGGGTTATATTTACAGGACCAGTACACATATTACCCATTTTTATGACTTTAAACACCTCTATAGAACCAGTTTAACCAGTACAGTGCAGTTTTCCTATTGCCAAAAAGTGATTATAATCGATATATTTTTACTGACAGATATTTTCTGCTTCAGTTTAGTCAGTTGGAATGTTGCATTATACTTGTTTAAAGCGGTAAGATATAGTACATGGTTTAAAATGTTCTTATCCATTTGTGCTAAAAAGGTAAAATCAGGCAAAGAGAGGTTTTCAGTAAAAAGTTACTTTTTGGCAATGAGTAAATTGCATTATACTGGTCCTATAGAGGTGTCTAAAGTAATAAAAATGGGTTATATGTTCACTAATCCTGTAAATATATCTAACAAAAGGCATATAAAGTTAAACTGAAGCAGAAAATGTCTGTCAGTAAAAAGATATTGACTGTAATCACTTTAAGTGAATTTAAGTCAGGCAGAAAGAGCCATTTAATAAAAAGGTATTGGCGTTATTCACTTTTTGGCAATGGGTGAACTACATTATGCTGGTCCTATAGATGTGTTTAAAGTGGTAAAAATGACTGTATAGTTGATACTGCGGCACAGAGCAGGACCGACTCTTTAATATGACTGCAAGATGAAGAATTGTCTTTATTTAATAAGCAATCCACCATCGCTTGTGTAGTGAAACTCATTTATAACATTTATAAATATAAATCTACATTAATGTGTCGCATTTGAACTTCCATGGCTTCATAACATAAGGTTACAGTTTTACAAAGCAGTTATGACCGAGGACTGCTTTAAAGCGTTTTACATGACAAAGGCTTCCTTTGACTCTTATTGCAATTATTTATTTATAAATTCACCAAACCCTTAAATCTGACAAAGACATACCTTCGCTATTAGCTCGGGGATACATGTACTGTATAGTTTTTGCACTTTAAGCCTATTTGATATCGAAATTATCCGCCTTAGTCGCACAGAAACTGCGATGCGTCCTGAACAGGCTGTGCGCGCTCCCGCGGATCGTAATCAGTTTCTTGCAGACAGTCACTTTTTGGCACAACACCCCGAAAGTCACAGTGAGGTGCGTGTTTTCAAAGTAAGTTATTTTTAATGCACTACTTCATATGCGGTGGAGGCTGCAGGTCGGTCTTCTGTCTGGTGAGAGCAGAAGTAACGCATTACTGACACTGATTTTACGGGCCTGTTGACAGTGCTAACAAAATCTTTCAGTTATGATGAAATAAACGTATATAATAACAAGAATCGCAATTATTAACTTGTGTTTAATGAATCGCACTAGATGGGAGTGACCTAATATTAATTTTGGCAGGGTTTCTGAGAACGCTGTTCTGATAATCGTTTGCCAAGTCGTTTAGCTGAACATCTGGTTGTTTCTTGGTTTCTTTTTTAATTAGAAAAGAACAATTTCCCTCTTGCCAAAGTTCCTGAAAAAACTGTTAAAAATCTTTGTTCTGTCCCATGACCTACTTTCTTCAACTATGATGCCCTTGAACAACTTAAGGTTGCTGTGAAAGTATATTTTATTAATGAGAAATGGTGCTGGGAAAGCTGAGTTTTATTATTATTATTATTTAACTAATAAGTTTTAATCAAAAACATAAACAAAGGATGTGCACTAATGATGCATTTTTTTCACTTCTGAAAAAGCTGCAGTAAAAAAGAAATCACACAAGTACAACACAAGTACAGGCAAATTGACCGACCACAGCGATGTACTTTCTCACACTGCTGTGTGCTGTCAGAAGATCGTGCAGCACCTAGACAGCAAAATATTGTATTGTGAGGCAAAATGGACACCTACAGTCTGCCCGGAGATGGGAAAATGCACAGACATTCCTCCAGGACCCGAAACACAAGGAAGTAAGTTGAAGACTGGAAGCAGGCAAGACCATAATTTAGAAGTAAGTATTAATGTGTAAGCAGGCAGTCCTGGTTTCTGAGCAGTTTGCAGCCGGGTGTCACCCAAATCCTGTTGTCTGTCCAATGCTGCTGTTTAGAGGATATTTCCAGGTATGGTTTCAGTAGCTCCACGTTGCAACCTATACCAAGCATTGGAAAGTGGATTACTGAGGAAGAGCACAAAAACAAAAAAACAAGACCCCTTGATACTATCCACCCACGTGTTCTTTTCCTCCTTGCCTCATCACAGTCTTCGGTGCATTTAAATGTTCTCTACTGTTTTTGTCACAAGGTGACCTGTCTGTGTTGTGTGTTGGCTGAAAGTCTTTTTACATGGGTCATTTTGGCTCAAAGGTCTGTAACAGAAGATGTGTTAATAAAGTCGAGGGATGTGTAAAGTGTAAAGTTCCCAGGTAGGAAAGCAAAAATGTGGACTGTCTACCAGGGAGCTGGGGGGGGGGGTGGACTGATTGTGGGTCCTCGAAGACCAGACTGGGAATCACTGATCTAAGGGAATAATTTTACTGAAGATAAACAGGTAAACAAATGATTTCAAAATAACAACTGAAAACCCAAACTAAACCTATGGCCAATTTGGCAGCATGATCCGTTAATTAAGACCTTTAAACTCTACAAGCAGAGAATGCAAAGATAGAGTCTCTCCTTGTCAGACTCTACACAATCAAAATTTCCATCATTTTTGCCCCACATGCTTACAAAATCATTACGGTTTTAATGAAGCCCAGAGAGGTATACTCACAGCAAAGCCACCGTCAGATATACTCACAGCAAAGCCACCGTCAGATATACTCACAGCAAAGCCACCGTCAGATCTACACTGAGCTACTCCCCTACACTCCAACCATAGTATGCATTCATACAACCAGCAAGCCACGCTTGATATTTCCTTAATGGGTTTGCCCAATTTCCCTTGTTAGAAGCTGACAAAACAGACAATCTATTACTACACTGTTATGCATACCGATAAATTTCAATTGCACATAAATGTTCAATAAATTAATCAGTTGTGGGAACCTAAATAGGCCATATACACTCAACATATAACAATTTACTGTATTTTATATATAGTTTGCCTGGGAATGACATAACCTCAGGGGTGACATGCTGTGGCTTTAGTTACTATTTTTTTCCCCCTAAAAAATAACAAGGCACTGTCAACCTTTGGATTTAAGGCTTTAACGTCATTTTAAATAACAAGAACAGATGTTTTAAAGTGAAATTCTCGGTAGAGGAAAGTTTAAATATTGTCTCTGTGACTGGTACACTGATCACACTAACAGTTGGTTTATCTAATGGGATATTAATCATTTAAATGTAGATGGATCTGAATCTTTCCCAAAAGCAGAGACCTTGGCATAGCAGGTTTGTCATTCAGGAAGAGATACTTCATGGGAAGCAACTGTACGGTCTGAAACCGTACATTGTACAAGCTCAGTTGATATATGCACGACAGTTATGTAAGATGATAAACAATCCAGTCATTAATCATTTAAGCAGGAATCTGTTTTGTGGGGTGGGGGGGGCACGGCTCATGATTTTAGATGTTGATGAGCTCTGTGAATCTCTTGAGACACCCAGGAAGCCCCTGTAACAACAGATGGGCTTTATTGACACCCATCTCCAGTGATTGTCACCGCCCACAATTCGTCAGTGCCATGGAAGTGCATGTGTATGTGTGTGAGTGTGTGTGTCTGTGTAGGTTTGTGAGAGCTCATGACACTGCATTTCCGGACCCAGTGAATCTGGGCCAGCAGCTTACAAAGGCTTTGCTCATCGTGCAACTGTAACAGGTAGGCCAGGCTATCACCTTAATGCCTCTCTCCACAGGGGGGTAAGGGACCACCAGGCTCCTTACATTACCCATTTTCAACTGCTTCTACTATGGGGAAGATTCTCAGACCATGCAGCTCACATACGGGAGGGGGCTGTCTGTCAGAGCAGGGCTCCGCCTGCACATGTTTGGGTGTGGCCTGTGGGTCAGGTGACATCACCTGCAAAAGGACAAATTGAGCAATGTGAGCTCGAGTCTGTCTGCCTTCAACCGCATGGCCCTCTCTCCAACGAGGCACACAGCAGGGAGGCATGCAAATACACACAGTGGATTCTTTGCTGTAATGAGGCAAACATTCCTTAGTTGTCTTAGCATTATAGAGTTGAATACTGTTTGTTTTCATAATTCAGCTAATTTTGAAAGAAGTACAAATTCTCTTTAATTCAAAAAACTTTAAAAATCCTGATCATTTGTATGTTCACAATAATCACACACCCAGCAATCTTTGTTATGTACAATACTCCCTTCCTATGTCATTATGCCCCAGAATATAAATGTTTTTGTTCCTCACACTGTATTCAGTACTGTAATACTGAAGCAAAGTTGGGAAATTAGAACAATATGCTTTTCACTGTTCCTTTGTTTACAATATGATTCTTTTATTCATTAGTTTATTTTGGGAAAAATATTGAACTACTCACTCAGAAAAAGTATTATACTGTCACTTGCTGACAGGCAGTAGTTTCCAACAAGAACTAGAAGATTCTTTGTTTGTCTCAGAAATTTTTCATCACCTGAATTTCAAAGATTCTCATAATTCATTTTCCTATTAGCCGTTAGAAATATGTCTATAACACATGTAACGTCGTTTACTATCCTGATGCCTTTAATTAATTAAAGAAGTTCTACAACACGATGAAAACACATAGTTTACTGGGGAAGGACTTCAAAGCATGCGTTGGGTGGGATTATGGTTTGTTCTCAGTTACTGATTGGTTTAACCTGCTTCCTATTGATCCAATCAGACAATACTGGTAATCATGTCTGCCATAACTTTCAAACTGCAGTTCATTTATTGGACAGACCAGCCTATGTATGTAAATCATTTTTGTGGGTGAACCACCAGGGGGGGTTGTGCTGTGGTCCTTTGGGTACATAAAATGCACTATAAACTGCATGCAGTCCCCTAGGAAGCCCCCCACCATGAATGAATGAATGAATGAATGCTGCATTTATATACTGTAGTACATTTCAAGCCACCCAAAGCACTTTACAGAACCATTTCAATCACCGTGTAGCCGCCACCTGGATGATGTGATGGCTGCCATTCTGTGCCAGTACGCTCACCACAGAGTAGCTACAGTGGTGAAGGGGCAGGAGAGAATTCACCAGTCAGATAGAGGGGATGATTAGGAGGCCAGATTTGATATGGCTACAGTGGGTAATTTCACCCAGGACATCAAGGTATCATCCCTACTCTTTTGAAAGATGGATATTTTACAACCTCAGAGAGTCAGGACCTTGCTTTTAAATCTGATCCAAAGGACAGAAGATGACAGCCACTCAGGGTGTGACGTTGGCAATCTGGGCCCATGTGGCAGCCATTGCCATGACAACTCTACTCGCCTCAATGCTTTCCCCAACATGCAGGAACATTTGATAGAACAACAACCTTGTGTGGGTGTCCCCCTTCCCCGTGCCCCAGGGGAGGTTGTTAGTAGCAGATCACTACTGTACGCAGTTCCTCTTATTAGCTGCTCTTTCAGCCTGTACCTTCACACCTGCATGTAACACATTTGTCCTTTACGAACCACGTGCTCTGACTTCAGCATCAGTTTAAAAGTATACCGGACATAAGGAGAACCTTGATATCTGTGTTTACTGTTTCACTTCTGTATGTTAGAATCATCATTTAAATGCCATCGCCAGCATTTCTAATGCAGTGAATCATTGCGCACACCTTCTAGCTGCAGACACTTTTACACAGTTACATCCTGTCAGTTACAAACAAGTAGAGGACAGGTGAAGGTAGCCTGGCTCTGGTCCTCACTGTACTCTGAAGGTCACTATGAAATATCAATTCTTGATGATGTTAATAGGCTTGACTCTTACACCATAATGTCAGCGAACCAGACTCTCAGATTCTCATTATTGGTGAAACCGATGTAGAGTAGGGACTTTCCATTCCGTTGACTGCAAAGTCATCATGCTCAGCATAACAGTCTGGTCTGTGCAGGGCCTTGGTGGTCACATGGCTGACTGACTGACGGCGTAACCTTTCATTCTGTTTAAGACAATCCTGTTGAGCGCCTTTTTCAGTATGGACACTGTGATCCTTGTGTAGTTCTCACAGCTGTTAAGCTTGCCTTTCTTTGCAATTTTGATAAGGTTGCCTTTCCACCCTGTACATCTTTTTTCCTCTCTGATCTTCTCAAAGAGTAAGTACACTATTTCCATTAGTCTATCTGTCGGCCTCCAGCATTTTCTTCAGTGAGCTTCATTGTAAAATTGGTGGTTAATTACAAATTCTTCCCCTGTCGTTTTTTGCATCAGAAGCAGAATATTTTATTGTTGGCCATCTGTAGTACCAAAACACTATGTTGCAACTTTTAGCTTTAAAACACAATAAAATGTTATGCCATTTATGCAAAACACAGCTATTTTAACACAAAACGAGCACAATTCCTTGAGTGTGTAAAAGGAAAAGCAGGGAAAGTTGGAGGAAAGCAATAGAACTGAAATAGAAAAAGACTTAATCTGTTAGGCTGATGCTTCACAGAACTGCAAATCCAAGGCTGCTTTTAGATACTGTAGGCTCTTTTTGGGTAGCTGGTAAGCAAGCTGTCTAAAAAAAGTGTCATCATGGAATATATTCAGCAGAACTATCATAAACTCATTGCTGACTTCATGTACAGTTGTAAAATTTTTACTGAAATATCTGTGTTAAGGTTTTCAGTCTGAGCAGCAGGTAATAAAATACCCTGTAGCTGGAATCGGATGCAGAATGTCCCTATGCAAATAATCAGAGCGGGTGACATAAAAGTGCCCATTGTGAACATGCAAGTTTATCATTAATCAGAAAAACAAACAGGCGTCTGTTCCAAGCACAGCTTTTAGCATTGGGCAAGGATGGCTGGGGCGAGATACTGAAAAGCACCTGCTTCCTGATCTCGTCCGGAGGGTGGTGGGCCACGGTTATGCCTCAGTGATGTTCAAAGCACTTGGAGTCTTCGGGGGCTTTTTTCGTCTTTTACCAGACATGACATATCCACGATTTTTCACCAGTGATGAAAGAGGAGCTTAGATCAATGAATGAATTAAAGAAAAAGGTTGACAAGCAGTAGTGATTCAGTAATTTCTGGATGACCACCTCTGCTCACAGTCACAAAGATGGAACCCAGTGTTGTCAAGGCGGAGGTCCTTATGAAAATGTCTCAACAGAAGAAAAGAATCTCCCCAAGAAATTACAAATATAGGCTCTTCGAACTCACTAGCAATTGCATAACCTACTATGAATATGAAAAGGGGGTGAGTATTTAACGTTCAAGTCAGATACCAATGAATAAAAGATGTACAAAAAGTAAAAAGATGGATTTTAATAGCACATGCATTAACTATTCAGTCTTATTGTTTGAGGTTCAATAATCCTGCAAAATTGTAAATGGCCAAAATGCACATATAAAGTTAAATATTTCTAATTTTGCTATGTAGGTCTGAATATAAATGTGGATATCTTTTGTAACTGTAATATGAATAATTTCCTTTATCAATATAGGTTTTTAACTGACATAGTGAAACACAGGGATTGTATTGGAATGACACCAAATTCCACCATGAAGCCTTAAAAGCCTTTGATTTGACTTAGCTTACTTTTTTGAGACATTAAGTGTAGTTACATTACAATGGTTCATAGGACGGCAAGATATGCCAGGGCAAGTGGAGATCCAAAAATATTTAGAGAAATTAGCTAAGAAACCATAGTGTGAATGCATGTTCTATATAATTTTTTGAAAGAAAATGAGAAAGACTTTTCAAGTAAAAGAAAGTCAAACTGTGATGTAAAGTGAATGAAAGAGGTTTGCTAAAACAGCTAGCACTGCAGTCTCACTTCACCATGTCACCAGTGCTCTCTGCCTCATAATGATGCTCAGACGTGCACAATATCCACAAAAGTACCGAGACACCCACAGGAACCTCAATGACATCCCACCTAAATCCATAGCCGTCAATATCGAGTTGGTCCCCCCCTGTTTGCAGCAAAAAGACCTGTACTGCTGGAAAAGAAAAGGGCCTTCCCCAAACTCTAGGCTTCCGACTTTGTGGGAACAGTTTGGGGAGGCCTTTTTCTGTCCCAGCATGACTGTGCCCCAGTGTGTAAAGCAAGGTCTATAAAGACATGGTTGGGTGAGTTTAGTGTGGAATAACTTGGCTGACCTGCACAGACCCCTGACCTCAATCCCATCAAATGGGGGACCGATTCCATATTGATGCCTATGGATTTGGAATGGGACGTTATAAAGGTTCCTGAAGGTGTAATGGCCAGGTATCCCAATACTTTGGCCCGACGATGGTGACGGCTGGTCTGCTTACCAGTGAACATCTGGGCATAGGGCTTCCTCTCTAACCCATTTATGTTATTGCCTAGAAAAAAGGACCCAGGAAAGGCAGCGTGGCGATTGACAGCATCTACTGTGTGCAGACAGTGCAGCCTGAAGGCGATGCCCCTGTTCAGAGACAGTTCCCTTTTCAGGTACATAAAGTAGATTCAGGTACCCAAATGACGCTTCTGATTGACCTGTGAATATGCACAAGTACTGCAACGATCTGCAAGGTTCCTCATCTACGACTAACTCTTCGAGCAAAGAGCAGGTCATGTGCATTTATCGTTCATTCTGAAGCCTTCTGTTCTTCAAATGTTTGCACTCTCTGAATCATATGAATGAACTCAGGTTCTTGTCCACAGCAGATAGTTTACGATAAAGGAATCCTGTATATTTTTGCAAAAGATGAAGACAGCCGGAGAAGCTGGGTGGGGGTGTTGAGCGAAGGTGAGGCTGTGCGGACTGACAGCGGCCATGCCGACAGCATCCCGGGTCTGCGTTTCATGGCTCGGCTGTGCAATGTTGGCATTTTGCAGGAACGAGGAACAATGCCAAGCTCATGGAAACGTACCACAGTGGTTTCTATGTGGAAGGGAGGTTTCTCTGCTGTAAACAGACATCGAAATCTTCCCCTGGCTGCACTCTTTCCAAGGCAGGAGGTTAGTGTGCATGTATCGCCATCTGCTGGTGGATGGTGGCATTGCATCTTGGGTTGTGCAAGTGCGGCACCAGAAAGTAAAGGATAAAATAAACGATAGATCCTTTATTTGCCATTTGTACAAGTACAGGTACATTGGAAAGCTTCTCTTCGCCTATACCATTTCCATGGCATGGGTGTCACAGCCCTGGGTCAGCCAACATGCGGCGCCCCTGGAGATGGGGGTGATACACTATCAATTTATTCTCTAACGCTAATGGCTTTGTCTCTCAATCGCTCTCTCTCTGTTCGATTATGTGTAACATGCATATGCCTGTTGAGTTTTGTTGTGTTTAAATAATTGCAGGTGAATCTGAAAATAAAACATCAGTCTTCAACAAAACCCTGCCACCTCTTCCTGGTTTGGAGGTAGATCCCAAAATTACTGCTGGTCAGGGTTGGGGCCATTTCGGACTGCACTAATAAATGGAACTAGAGTTGGAATCCCTGAAATTCGCATTCAATTTCAATTCTGTTCCCCATAGTTTTTTTCTAGTCCGACCTCCAGTTCCATTTCCTGATTTGGATTGGAATTGATGAGTGGATTCCGGAATGGCCCCAACCCTGCTGCTGGTACATGGAGTTAGATTGCTGCGCAAGCTTGGACTGCAGTGGTAGGGCTGAACTGACTGGGGTATGAATGGAGCTTGGTGGTGTATGGGCAGAGCTGGGCTGGGCTGAGGTATGTAGAGATGCCAGCTCACTATTGCGGAGCTAAGTGCAGGCCTTGATGCCTCTTTCAGGGAAGGGATAGACTGATGCTACCCCCCATCCCAAAGGAAATGAAGAGCTCACCAAGCCTTGTAGAGACCTGGTGCAACGACGTCACCGAGCCCATCCTCGAGCGAGAGACAGACGACAGGTGGAAGGTCAAAAACGCTGAAGGGTAAAGACAACCTTTGTGTGCACACATAGATCCCCTTCTGACTGGACCTCATCTCACCAGAGGAAGTGATGGCTGGACTGAGACTTCCCAATGGGTTTTAGGTCATTGTTTATTTTTAATGATGTATTTCATGTTCAGTATTTTGCTCAAGGGCAGAACATGAGGGACTTCAGTGGAAGTTCCATCTGTAATTCTATATGCAATAGAAGGGTGCACAATGGTGTCGTCGCTTGTGGTTTGACGGCAAGCAAGAGTGTTATTCCATGGTGTTTTGAGGTAAATGCTTTGAGGTTTATTTCTGAGCCACTGTTGCTTTCCTCAGTACCGATGGTGATGTCGCACCTGCATGCTTACAAGAGGCTGCTCTGGATGGAAACTCCCTGTGGGTGAACCTTACCTTATGAGCTCAAATGACCAAAGGGCTTGCTGTCAGTGACACGTGGCACTACAGAGAAGTATACTCTGATTCCAATATGCTTTTTTGATTTAATTACAGCACTGAATCAAGGAAAAGACTGACTAAGCGATCTTGTACCGTAAACTGCCAGTGAGTAGGAAAATCATGGCCATGTTTTGTACATGAGAATTTAGTTATATTACAGTTAAATCACTCAGAATGGGTTTTGTGATGCTTAAACTTTACAGACAAAACAACAAACCCAAAATGGACTGGTCAGATCGTTCCATCAGCTTTGACACGTAAGTCTGTGAAACTGCACTTGAACATTCAGTGAGGCCTAACATCAGAACCAGAACTACATTGTTAAGTGACACACTGAGCCCTGTGAGGAGACCCTGTGTCATACTGATCATTTCACTGTGGACAGTCATTCAGCAATCCAGCCCATCGTCTTCCCTCAGTCTGACAACGTGGAGGACTACCCGTGAGTATCTAAACTGGACCCTTCCCTTGGCCCTGTTAAGGTCAGGTTGATGTATTATTGGGTCCCATCCAAAATTTTGACCCGGCAGGTGGTATGGAGGGAACATGTCCAGAATGAAGAGCGAGACACTCTTGCAGCAAATGGTTTGTGAGCACTCGGTCCTGCGTGCCTATTGGTTAGCCCTGCTGGTGATGTCACAAGGGGCCCAGGAGTGTTTTGATTTGGTCTCCCCTCTGTTTGTATACAGGGAAAAGAAGGGGCCTTTCTGGTGAGGGATTCCAGTCACAAAGGGTCGTACACTGTGTCATTGTTCAGCCTGGCATTCAAGTGAGTACAGAAGGAGGTGCAAAAAAGGTCACTATTCATATCATAACCGGAAATCCCACTGATGTCACATTTTGGGTCTTTTGGGTGGTAGTAAAACAACAGGGACGGTTCGCCATTACCTCATAAATACCACCGATGACAAGCAGTTTTACTTGGCACAGAATCTCGTGTTTGACTCAATCCCTAAACTGATCGCATACCACCAACTAAATGGAGCAGGTTAGTCCCCTTAAATACTTCCTAAACTTGGATCCCACACTTGACCTCTGCTTTTAAAAACAAAGTTTTTAAATACATTGTAAAAATAATTCCTCAATCTCTGTAATAAGTGTAACAGGTGTAGCAAATCAGTAAATTCTTCCTCACTGCTCTTCACTGAAAGTATACATCACAGTACCAGTCAATCATTGTAAATAGATGGCATTTCTTGACTGTTCCACTGAACGGGCAATGTTTTCACGTCAGGACTGCTGACAAGATTACGACACCCAGCCCTGGGCGGTGATACAATTCCCAGTTCAGGCTATGGTAAGGCAGGGCTACACAGAGGACACCCAATGAAATCATGGCTGACACAACAGTGACAAGAAGTGCTACTGACTTCCTCTGTTGCATCTGGACAGGCGACTGGGAACTACGTCGGGAGGAGATAACTCTTGTAAGGCAGCTGGGCAGTGGGCAGTTTGGTGTGGTCCAGCTGGCTTTGTGGAAAGGGAGCTGTGAGATCGCCGTCAAAACAATCAAAGAGTGCTCCATGTCCACCGACGAGTTTATCGAAGAGGCCAAGATAATGATGCAAGTCTTTTATTCTTCCTGCTGAGATAATCAACATAACTGTCTCCTAAGAGGAACAATAATATTGAACTTTACTCCAACTCTCCGCCAAGAGAAACTACAGAGAAATAGCACAAAGTGAAATAAGTAGCTGTACTTCTGTGAACATGTTGGTTTATAAAATGTTGTAAATTGATCTTTAATTTTTTTGAGTTCATTTTAGTTTCAGTTTAGATGTTGCCTTAGCATTGCAGTTTAGTTTTTCTCATATTCAGACTAAGAGAAATTGGTGCCAAATGGGGTGAAACCTTTCACTGAGGGTTATTCCCGCCAGACATGAGCATTTACACCCCCTGCATGTCGTTTCCTTGGGAAGGAGGCTGAAGCACCCCAAGCTAGTGTCCCTGCACGGGGTCTGCACAGATGCCTACCCCTTCTACATCGTGACTGAGTACATGGAAAATGGCAACCTGCTGGAGTACCTGAAGACCCACGGAGACGAGTGTCCCCCCTCATGGCTCCTGGACACCTGCCTGGATGTGTGCGATGCCATGTGCTACCTGGAGAGACAGCAGTTTATACACAGGGACCTGGTGAGATGCGCCAGGCTTTGGGCTGGCATCCTGTCTAGGGTGTACCCCTGTCCTGGGCTCCCCAAGACAGAGTCTCAGCCCCCTGCCACCCTATAATGGACAAGCTGTTGGAAGACGGATGGATGTGTGTTTATTTTAATCCAGTATTGCAAAATAACAAGATCAAACTCTTTTCTCTCACAGGCTGCAAGAAACTGCCTGGTGCACAAGAATCTTACTGTAAAAGTGTCAGATTTTGGGATGGCCAGGTAATCAAAATGAAGATCAGAAAGGTGTCCTTTAATCAGAACCTCAGGCACAGGCCTGTTAGATTAAACTGCGCTTACAGGAAATGCCCTGTGTTTGTAGCATCAGATCAACAGCGCCGGTGCACGTCAGTGGGCTGTATTTCCGCCCCCTCCCTGAAAAATCTTTCTGAGAAACCCCCCCCTCTGAGAAATCTCTGATGTCTGAGAAGGCTCTGGCTTTTCATGTAGGTATGTGATGGATGACCAGTATACAAGCTCGGCAGGGACCACCTTCCCAGTTAGGTGGTCTGCACCAGAAGTTTTGAGCTACACCAGGTTCAGCAGCAAGTCTGACGTCTGGGCTTTCGGTGGGTGACACTGGTGAACGCCCTCGGCACTTTTGGTTTCGCTGTAGTACGTAGGATGTGGCGACTCATTGTGAAAGCAGGACAGCTGCATCGTATCACATATCTCATGCCTGAAACAGGTAAAACAGAAAAAGGTTTGCGAAAAGCTGCTGCGTACACCTCACATTAATGCTTGTTTTATCATCTAGGGCAGAGTAATATATGAAGGTTTTTGGGATTAACCCGTAGGTCAGCCAAGTGTGAGCACTCTGACCATAATGGTGCTGTGGTGGTCACAGGTGTGCTGATGTGGGAGGTCTATACCCTGGGCAGGCAGCCATATGAGTCCTACGACAACCAGCAGGTGGCTGAGAAGGTCACGCAGGGTTGCAGGCTACACCGGCCCCAGCTGGCCAGCGAGGAGCTCCACCGTCTGATCTCCAGCTGCTGGTATCGGGTGAGGCTGCGTAGTGTAGACCAGCACCCAGAGGGTCAGTGTGGATGTGCTTGTTCTCCTGGTAAGTGCAGTCACGCTTTTCTTTCAGAACCCAGAGGACAGGCCGCCGTTTCATCAGATCTTCGAGGATCTCCAAGTATTTCATGAGGACAGACAACACATAGACAGTGTTTGGGATAACAGTGATGAAACAACTGAAGTCCAAATCTTCCATGCAAAGCAGGAATTAAACTTGTGACAGTGTGGTATGAAGTGCCAATCTCACAAGACAGTCAGCACAGCCGACGTATAACATAACAGTCGTCACAATAACAGAAAAGCTGTCAATGGTGTTTATTTTCTTGCATGCACCATATTTCACATGCTCACACAATTTCTCTATTTCTGAATAAAATTTTAGCTTCTCCAAAATACAAAAGTGTCTCTTAAGCTCCATGTACCTTTAAGTCATCACTGGGTGGTGAATCGTTGGATTGCTTGTATTATTTTCACTTTTGTCACTTGTTTATGTATATATCATGGTTATCGTTGCCTGTTGTATAAAGACAAACCCCCTGTTCACACTTTTATAATAATTTTGCATCATTCATTTGCAGCACTTCTCAAGGTCCTCTTTAGACTCTTAATGTTTACGGGTTTCAGGTATGAATTTTCCTTGGGAATAATAGTGGCGGTATTACGGCGTGATGTCTGGGAACCTCTGGCAGGGAAGACTGTTTGGATGGATGAAATCATATATCGTACTAGGGCCTTTACAGTAAATATGCAAGACTGAAACCACTTATTCAGCACACAGTTGCAGAATCCACCCCTACTGCCCTGGATTTCCCTGAACCGCCATGCGGAGAGACGACTGAGTCATCTTCAAATCATAGGAGTCGAAATGCTACATGGGCATGTGCTTCTGCTTCAAAGGAGGGAATTCTGATGCTACTTCTGTTTAACATTTTTAAAGATGACCACTGACAGTCAAAAACGAGAATAAAATATTGACACATAAGGGAGATCCCCTTGTGGCAAACAGGGGTGGGGGGATGTGTACGAAAATATGGAACAAATGGCATTATTTTATTTTTGGATACGTGCCGACTATGAGACTGCCGATTCCAGCCACATCCCCTCCTGGCAAATGCCCGCTTAACCCCATCAGCTCTGCCCCCGCAGCTCTGCCTCCCATACTGCGCGAGTCATTAGTGGGCTCTTCCATTAAATAATTTCTGTTTTCCTAACTGCTACGCTAATGCTACATATTTCAAAGCAAAATCATTCAAAGAAAAAAAAAAAGCAGAACAAATTAATGCTGCGGTTTGCGGTAATGCAGTGATGCAGTGTACTATGGCAGTGATAGAAACGAGAAAGTACCACGAAAAAGCTCGCCACTGACTGCAGACCTACAAAGACCTCATCACTAAGGTTCTGACGGCTGTTTGCTGATTTTGACTTTCTGTTAGTGTCAGTGAATAAAAGATCTACTCCGCAGTTTACAGGCACCTTTTCAACCTTTATTTAAAGGTATGTGTTTCTCCCTTCATACTATATAAACCTGCGTTTTGTGTTAAGCCATAGCGAAATGGCCATAGGGGGATCGTACCCCCAGGGCCACAGGGTCAGAACGGCGATTTTCTGCTATGGGCATAAATAGTGTTATAGTGCTCCAATTTACTGATAATTTTGTTTCCTGAGCAGCACATAATATCTACACCTCACTGCTATCATGCATTGTGGAGGCTGAGTAATTGAAATTTTATCTCTACCCTGAATAAGGAGGATGTTCATGCATGTTGGACCCTGTCCGGGGAACATTCATAATTAAATATTTTTACAACCATCACTAGAAAGTTGTTGCGGTCACACATTTTTAGAAACATTTTGTTTAGTAGCACATCACACAGTGGCACTTTTAAGAAGCATTTGCGGGTGGGTTACAATTGTACGCACCATTTTTTGCAGTGACTATGGGGGAGATTAAATAGATATTTTAGCTGTACACCTGTGCTTTCTACTGGAGCCATAAAACCATGGAACTTTTAGTGGGCAGTGGTGGCTTAATGGTTAGGGATGTCACATATGGGTTAAATGCAAAGAACACATTTCATTGTTGTGGGATGGCAAATAATCACTTAATTCTTTATATGCTAAATCTGGACACCATCTTTGTCGTTTGGTCATTGTTTAGGGTCTTAATATGAAGCTTTTGCTGTATTACGAATATTCACAAATGCGCATGTTCAGCTTGGGAACATGGGAGTCTTTGGAACCATTGTGTCAAATGGCTGGCTGGGAGGAAACAAGTGCTCTTGTTTCCTCATTTTATTCCCGTATGTTCTGCCATCCTCCGAATTTGGTCATTCTATGTTTTGGTTCTCTCCAACCACCTGCAGACCAGACCAGTCACCCAAAGGCTTGATAATCGGCAAGCAGAAACAGGCCAAAAACACACATTGGACTTATGAACTACACTGTCACCTGTTGAAAACCCTAAGCCACCCACACTGCTGTTCATCCCTTGCCTTTCCAAAACAGATCCAAACAGGCCAGCATGGATTCCCAGGCAGAGATCTACCTTGAGAAGCAAACACGCTTGTCCTTCTGCATGGAGATGATAACGGAGGATGAGGCGAAGCCTGTTTGCGAGGAGGATGACGTCAGTGACGGCTGCTGCTGCGTAACGGGGGCTGAATGTGCTCCCTTCGACCATGTGGTTGTGGCAAAGCCTAGAAACAGCACTTTTAGTAAGTCCACATGACTTATTTTGTCATTTTTAATTGTTGATGTTATAATTATCATTATTTTACCATTTTGTACCATTTCACACAAGACGTTATTTTTTTTGTAACGTCAGGAGGAATATGTAATTTTATCAATGAGAAGATGAAGGACGTAGCAATATTGAATCTGAAACACGGCGAGTATATCAGGCGTTCCGGCAACGTGGCCTCGATGGAACCTCGTTCCGTCGCTAAATCAGGTATCCGGTTTATCAGTTTATTTGTTTGGGAAATCTTAAGTACAGTCCAAAAAAACAAAGAGACACAGACGTAAACCTATACTGCAACAAAGCAGTCGTAAACTTGAGATTTATGGATGCTGCAAAATGACACTTAAAAGTCAAATATTAGAGAATTATTAACTTAAGTACGATCTGTTTCGTTATGAGGATGAGATCGATAAGGTGAAGGGGAACTTTAAGTCTTCGTGTTTTTCATAATAACCTTAATTTAAAATTACTCTGACTGCAGAATAGTTTAGATAAGTGTATAAATTTACGCTAATCTGAATAATTTCAGAATTCAGTCTTATTCGTGACATTGTTCCTTCTTTGTCTTAGCAAGCATAACGATTTTCTACTACAAGACAGCCCTTATTGAGGAGCCTTTCCGAGGGATTCCGGTGGTGCTTAATTTCACCGACACTGACTCCTTCCTGTGCTGCCAGAAGAGCGGTGACAAGGTGTCTGTCAGCGTCGAGGTACAGCGCCATCACGTACACGGCGTCGGCAGCGCCCTCGCAACGCGCCTTATGATTCATCGGAATCCCATCGTGTTTTATAAGCACGCATTTTACCGCGCGGTGGCGCTATTGTTAACGTAGCTTTATAAATTGTTTTACAGAAGTTTGAAAAGCAAAGGCTGCAGTGTTTCTCCAGCCGGGATGAAGACGCCTTCTCCTTCGTTTTCTACATGAGGGCCGCCCAGGACAAGGCTCGTCGTTTCGAGTCTGCGGTTCACAGCGGCTGGTTTCTGAAGGCAGTCGACGAGACCGTAGGCATGGGCCCCCTGTCCCCAGAGAGCGAGTCCTCCTATTTTACGTTTCATGAGCAGTGACGCCAGTCCTTCCCTCCATAAAGTTGTACCTTAAAAATGTGCGCTTGGTAAATCGTATATGCGTTTTTATAATGGTGTTTCAGTGATCTGCTCTATTTATTATTTAACTATTTGTTCCTTTTAGAGTACTGCCTTTGACATGTTTTGCACGGACATTTTAAACGCATTTCAATTCTTATGTAATATTTTATTTTTCAATGAAATGATTCTTGTTTTAAAAAATAAATACATTTCAAAAGTGCAAAAATGCCCAGCTAAATGCCTACCCTATCGATGCTGTACCATTATAACGGAAGTTATAAGGAGGCGGTTAACGGGGTGACGCAGGGGGTAGCATTGCTACGTCACACCTCCAAGTGGGGGTTCTGATCCGAGTTGTGTGAGTTTCTTCCTGCAGTCCAAAGATATGCACTTTGGTCAAGTGTGTATATGTGTGTTGTAATGAAGGCAGGCTTTATAGCTATCGGAAGTTGAATAGGGCCCCTGGAAGGTTAGTCTGCATTGGCTGTTAAAACGTGCCATTCCATCCAGAGTGTCCACCTTCCCTATGCAGCCTGGGACAGGCTTCCTGTGACCACAATCAGTGACAGGGGATAGAAGACAAATGGAATGGTCACATTAGGGAAAAATAGGAATATCCTTGCCCCTCTTTCAACTGAGAGAGTTTTCAAGGGACTTGTGTAACGGTCCATACGTCAAGCAGAGAAAAACTATGAGCAGCATCTTTATGTGATCGACATTGGTCCTGTACCTGGAAGATTTTCAAAGGTCATTTCGTAGAATGTCGGAATTAAAGTTGCCTGGATGCCAGTGACAGTGGTTATCTGGTCTATTACCAGCCATAATGATATTACATTGTGAATGTGTGTAAGCAAGTGTCTCAGACATCACCAGCACTGACCTACTGAGTGATGAAAGAGAAACCCACGGCAACAAAACGTTCTCATTTTATATGTTATCCCTAAAAACTGACCTCGGCACTTTTATATTCCGATTAAGCACCACGTGTAAACTTTTACAGAGCGACACTCAGCCATGTTGTCAGCATTGATCCAGTTCCCCTTACAGCAGCAGAATGTGGTAGTGAAGACTTAACAGCCAGTTAATACTTAACCAGAGGACAAAGCTACAGACATGACTAAATCCAACACTGCACTCCTAGTTTAACACAAGGTTGCTGGGTCAAATCCCATAAGATCTCTTGCCGCCATACCCATGAGGGAGATTCTAAACTTAAGTGACTGTGGTAAAACTGTGTAGTTGGTAATTTCTGGATAAACATGCTGGTTACGGCAAGTATAATGTCCATGCTTTTTTTAAAAAAATTTGCTTGTTTACTTTTGTTTATTATTACTATTTATTTTCACACTGATTCAGTGACCTCCTTCTCAGACTCATTCTGGATGTTGCATGATTTTTGCAGTTTCAAAAGTATTCGACATGTGACTGTCACTAGATCACTATGTATTCAGTCATATTATGTGCGAGTCCTGTGAATTAGTTACATGTCTGGTGCTAACTCCTTAATAACAATGTGTTTCAGTGTGTAGAGCTCCAGAAATCTACGTACCAAAGAAATTTTCCACATGTAAATAAACAATTCCTGTCAGCAAAATGTTATTGCACAATGTGAAGATATTGACCTCCACACCTGAATCTACAGGGCACCAAAAATTTTATGGCTTAAAGGCATCTTGGATTATACTGTAACCACAATCCCTAACTATGTCGCCGTCCCTAACAGAATGCATCCCTTTGTGCTCAAGAGTCCACCTTTTAGATAACTCATTGTTTACTCATTTCAGTCATCATGTGCATTGGTGAAATTACACATACAACACCAGTTCACTTGGGTTGTTAGTGTGGTTAATGTCAGGTGAATAGCCAATCTATGGTTTGTTCTCTTTCACTGAAAATTAATCAATTCTTAACCTTGTTTATTATTCACACAGGAAACTGTCACAATTAATAGTACATTTGTTTACTGCTACAAAGCTTTGCCTAACTATAAAACTGCCATGAAGGACAGAAACATAATCCCCAAAAGAGTTTGCTTATTTTGGAGTATATAAATTATCTGCAAAAATCTGCAGTAAGATCCCCCTGAGGTGTACTCATAGACCAGACCCCATCAGCAACCCAGACCTCTGCCTTATTCCAGTTTGGTGGTGTCCTGGTCATGGTCTGCGGTCTGTGCTGCCTTTCGTGATTGGTGATTTGGTGCATGTTTTGGTGATCCTCTAGGTGAGGTTATGGGTTTCAGGGTCTCTACAGCTTGGTGGAGCTACTGGCCTCCACAAATCTCTGATTAAAATCATCACTTCCTTCCTGGACCTCATGGGCGGCGCCATTCTGCTTTTCGCACCTCTCTTCCTCGTCCTCCCCCTCGAGAATTCCTTTCTTCCTGTTTGACCACAGACACGGTGACATGCAACATCTGCTTCTCATACCACATCTCTCACCTCACTTAACCAACAGACTTAATTGTTTGCTTGGTGTTGTAAAATAATATAAACCACCCATAATCTATTTACAGAGAAACTAATTTATCAGTCATTACCATGCCACTCCCCCTCATTACCATGTGACTGTTACCACTTCCTGCGGTGGAGGTATTAATAGAAGGCCAAACTGAAGATTTTGTCATCAAAATAACAAATCTGTCTAGGTTTTGTATGCAAACAGCTGGCACTGGTCTCCAGTGTTTTTCAACCTGGTCCTTAGGGACCCTCAGACAGTCCACATCTTTGCTCCTGCCCAGATCCCAGCCAATCAAGAACATCGAATACATGCTACAGGAACTGGGAGCTGGGAGGGAGCAAAAATGTGGACTGTCTGAAGGTTCCTAAGGACCGGGTTGAGAAACACAGGTTAAGACGGCTGTGTCACTAAAGCCAGTGACTAAGTAAGGCGCATCTCACCGCCTCTTCTGCACGAAGGTGGACAACAGCAGCATGATGACGCCGGCACACACGGCACTGATGACCACGCCGAAGACGATGAGCCACGGCGGCGTGCCGGGCTGCACCGGGGCTGCCAGAGTCGGGGGGATGTTCACAAACTCCAGGGTCTGATCCGTCAGCAGGAAAGCGCTGTTGATGCGGTTCCTCGATATCCTGTTGCCGGAGACGCACTTTTAGGACTGAAGATCAAGCCTTTATAAAGTTCTTAAACGTTTATTTTGCGATTTTGCACTTAATTGTCTTATGTGGTCCATGTTTAAATTGTAACGCTTTCTCCCGCTTGCCCTGTGGCTTTGCCTGCTGGGGGACCCCTGCATGTGCCTTTGTGACTGTTACTGCACCTGACGGCTTTTTCCACATCCTCAGCGGATACAGGCTTTGAGTTGTTTAACACCACAAACCAGAAGGACACCCGTTGCGTCTCGTCACACACCTGGACGTCTGAGACGCTGGGAGAGAAAACAACAAACAAGTAATTGCAAATAAGAGCCGCCTGTCTGCCACTGATTTAACCACTAAAAAAAATCTGATCTCTTGTAAAAAATCGCCCTAAAGTCAAATCGTGAAGTGCAGCACACATCGAACTGCTGAACATCAGAAACATATCAGGACCATGTTCCCGATCTAATGCGCGGCACGGTATCGCTGTTTGAATAAGCGCAGGTATCAGACTAAACAAATATGCCGGGCGATGGTCTTAACCTTTCCGGGGTGAGAAAAACGGACAAAGGACGTACTGTTTCTGGAGAATAATGGGCTTCATACTGAGCCCGAGTTGTGAATTTGGTCAAAATAGCATGATATTCGTACTGGCTTTGTGGTACTGGCATATGGTAATACGGCATCCTATCCGTACGTGCCACAGTGTTACGTCAAAAATGCATAAATTAACGCGGTATCTATTTCTTTCAGCCGTTTTCAATGAAATACAATTTAAATAACAGAGCGAATGCCGAGAAATGCGATTTGAGCTGCTCTCAGAAAACACGTTGATGTTGATGCGTTTGGGGGGGGGGGCTTACTTGTACTGATCCGACTTGGTGTAGACCCTCATGGCAAAGGCCAGAGTAGCCCTGAACAGGAACATCTCGCTGTCGTCCCACGGGTACTGTGAAGTCAATTTACAAGCGTGTCCTCGCGTTATTTATACGCAAACACATGTGTTAAATTTGAATACGTTTCATCTTAATAGCGCTGAACAGATTGAAATAAACATCTTATCCTACAAAATTAGCTTCAAAGAAAAGGCCAATACATAAACAGCTGACGTTCAACAAAATGTATGCAGGAGGCAATTTTTGCTTATGAGATCATTCCTTTCCAAAGACCTCAGCAGTGCTTTTCAAAAACCCTTAGTCTCACTTAACAGTGCTGTAAATATATTCATTAAAGTTTTTTATGGGCATTTAACCAATAAGACTTACCGCCTTATTTCCCAGGGCTGTTTTAATGCTAAGTCGCACTTTATAGCCATTTTCTGCACCTGCAACAGGAAAACATTTTCAAACAAAACTGGGCTATGTGGCTGTTTAACAACTAAGAAAGTTTAAAAAATAATAATAATCAGACACGCCAGTTAGCGTCTAACAGAATTTAAACGCTATGTGGGATGCTGCACTAATCATAAACAATAAGAAATAATAAGATAAATATTTAAATATTTGCATGGTGTAATGTATCCCTGTCCGCCCCCTTGGTGGAGATGCCGTGTTGACTTACCTGCGAAGCAAAAATCCTCAGCCTGGACAGCTGCCAAGGCAGTGGAAATGCAAAGTGTTAGGAAGAGACCGGCCAGCATCCCGAACAGAGAGAGTTTATGGGGAAAACGCAGTTAAAGTCGCACTAAACGGGGATATTGGTGAGCACAGCCCAGAGATCAGAAAATGGGAGGAGAGCGGGGTTTAATCATTAAACGCCCCTTCATCTCACAGCCCTATACCGACCACCACAAAGAATCAAATGTCATTTTTAAGCGAACACATATCAAACTTTTTTGTTTGTTATATGAATGTTATGTAACTGGCTTGGGGGTGCTGAAACAGCGAAGCGTTTTGCGATATCGTTCTGCTTGGTCTGCAGGAAGCCAGCGGAGGCGGCGAGCGGCTCACCGTAATATTCACTTCCACCGCCCAGTAAGGTCCAGCTCAGGATGTCAGGACAAGGCGCCTTTTGGAGAAGGATTGATGTACCAGATCAAAATAGTGGCTCAGGAAATAACCAGTAAAGCTAAAACTAAATTACCACTAAGGCTCTCAATCTCTGAACTGCTGGAGTCGACCACGTTATAAATCACGTCGTTTCTCGATTCATTCCACCAACTCCACCAACATTTTTTTCCCTCAATTTTATCTTTCTTCTTGCCATACTTATGGATCAGTGAGTGCGTTAAAATGGTTAATTTGTTACTGATCGATGGTTTATATTAACTCAGCTATAGAAAAAAAGAATCTTTAATTTTTTATTCCTGTGTTAACTGTATACTAGCAGAACTCATTCCTTTTTAATTCCGAAGAATATAATGCAATGAAATTTAAAACAAAAAAAATGCTTGGTTATATAGATTAAGAAAGTCATCGTAGGTTACGATTATGTTTTTATAATTTGAAACCGGTCATGGTTAGCATTGCATTTAGCTTATCTCGGTTCATACAGGCTAGATGTTGTTTATATTGTAAAATGGGACATTTCTAAAGCAACATGACTTTCAAAAGAAAGAAGAAAATCACAGGCTGGCATAATTTTATTATTATGTCCAGGTGCAGAGTAATCAATTTCATCTGAAAGAGACCAATGTCCCCTGTATGTGGGAAAGCATTCAAAATATTTTACAAGGCGTAGACTATGCCCACACACTCAGAAAAAAGGGTAAAATTTGTGCTTTTGCTTGTCAGTGGGGCTGTACCAAGGGTCAGCCAGTTGTGCCCTTAGCTACAGATAACTACCTTTTAAGGTAAAGAAATGGGCTCTGAGGGACATTTCTGTACCATTGATGGTACATTGTTGTATGTACCGTTGGGATGTTCCTCAAAGTCCATTTATGTACCTTAAAAGGTATAAATACCCCCCAGTGACATGCAAAGGTACAAATTTTTACCCTTTTTTTGAGATAGCAGGCATTGGTTGTATTCTGGCTACTTCATGGGGGAACGGATGTCAGGAACAGTGAATGACAAACTGAACAGAAAGACGGCGCTGACTTGCCTATCAGACACTGAACAACATTCGTTCATATTTTGTTGTTGTCGATGACAACAGCCGGCCCAGTTTGGTGTATGTCAATACGACCTATGGCCTAGTTTTTTGTTCTCGCAACCCCGAAGATGAGTAGTAGACAGTTTAAATCCTGTAAGTTCTACTTGTACGCAATCGTTAGTCTCGTAACATTTTAATGTACGTTTTAATAAACGCCTTCTAATAATTTTAGTCTTTGAAACTTTGCTGTGGGTGACTGACATCGCCACCTAGTGGCAGAAAATCCGCATACGTTTCGAAGTTACTCGAGAGAAATTTTAATTTATGAGATACATTTGTAAAATATCTTTAAACACCACTTTAGCAAACTGCTCTGTAATGCAGTGATGTGTGAGTAACGTTATGCATTTTACTCATTTATAGGTGCAATAATATATGTATAACTCAGAAATAGACTTGTACGTTGTAAATTCATTCGTCACGCTAATATTTAAAATGCACTGGGGAAAAGTAATATAAAAATAATTTCAATTTCAGCGTATTTCTAACAGCATTTTCTGCCCAGGGTTGCTACGAGGAGGTAGCACGGACCACAAAGTAGGCGTACTGCCTGGAAGGGATGCCGTTTAATCGCAGGGGCTCGAATTCCCGGTAAAACATCCATTTATCTAAGGTAATTACCCAAAATGTCTATGATCTGAAGAAAAAAATATGACTAATTGTGCGTTTTCATCACAATCATGAAACACACCGATAGAGCCAGATCGGGCTACTTTAAACAAAATCGTACAGGCTATAATATTAAACATTGTCTCAGTCACCAGGTGAGTAGCTTCACACGTGATTTTCTCGTCGAAAGACGCCGCGGTGAGTTGAAAACGCGAGAACACACCAGGAGTGTCGGCGCTGACGTAAAAAAGCATAAGCCTCTGCAGCGCCCCCGTGCGTTCCATCGCGGTAGTAATTGGCACTGCGTCCCAGGTCCTAGAATAAGCCACGGGACTGCGGAGATCAAGAACCGGTGGATTTCCCTTAATCTTCCTTTTGTCATTTTCGTTACTGGGCCGGCGTCGCCGCGATATCTGTTTCATATTAGCCACCCCAGAGGTATATCACTGTTTTTAACTCGGATGCGGCCAGGCCAGGGATGGATCGGGGACCTGGTGCGGCGTCGGGAGGGAGTTACATATCCATAAGTGAAAATGAGCAGAGATGTTACTCGGGTCTGTCCACTTTGTGTCAAGCTGACAGCTCTGGAAAACTAGCGGCGAGCAAAGTCGGGGAGCTTTTCAGAGCGTCGCAGCTACCTGCCGAGACCTTACATCAAGTAAGTGCCGCTTTTTGTAGGACATCAAGGTCTGGTCGCTCTGATATTAATCTGCAGACGTGTGTGGTCCTGCTGGAAAACACCTTCAGATCGCGTACGGTGCATGCAGATCACCGCTAGTTTACTAAGGCACATGTAAAATAAAAGCATGTCTAATATCTTAATATTCTTATCTATCCACGAGATCTTTGCAATTTATTAAACAAACCAAATCGGATGACAATCATAACATTACTTAAACGGCAAAATTTGTTTTTGCTAATGCAATGTTTCCCCGATTAAAAATGTATTATCGTTTTTGTATCTGTATTTGTCTTGGACTTGTAGCCCTATTTTTGTTGTATTAATGTTTTAACAAAGTAACAAAGCATAAATTACGTAGGCTGCATAACAGAGGTCGAGCCTTGTATTTTGCGGTTTATTTAGGCATGTTCATATTTGTATTAAAAAAGCCCTGAAATGTTGTTGCGTACATCTATGCGAATATTTTTTCTGCTGATCATCCCCAACCTACAGAACGACTGAATGTAACATGAAGTCATGCTTGTTTTTGAGTTGTGGACGAAAGTGTCTAAGAGCCCCACGGTACGACCGGCGTACGTACTACTACCTTAGTTTGCACGAAATTAAATGGGTTTGTTTGGTTGGTCGGTGGAGCAGGAATTGAGTCAGAAACCTGTTTTTAATTGTTTGCAAAGACATGATGTATTTATATGTGCCCTTCGGCGATTACTGTTACCGTTATTTAACCTTTGGTCGTACCGAGAGGCTTGAGGGCGAGTATTTAGTCCAGGTAGTTTAGTGGTTTGAGTCCCTGCTATAGGCCCGGTACTCTCGGAAAAGATATTCCAAGTTTTTAATAGTAATAAAAAAACTTATTTTAAAAGCCATGAAAAGGAAAGCACTGTTCTAACAAAGCCTTTGGCGAAACAGAGAGTGAAAGATGTCATATTTTGTCATTCTGAGGCTGGCGTTAGAGGCTCGTTCCCTACATGTGGGGACCTCCAGCCGGGGGATGCATTGTATCCCGGCACCATTTCAGGATGTTTGGCTCCGCTCCGTGTTTCCTTCCCATCCGGTTTGGCAGTTCTGCGGATCTGCTCCGATAACCCCCCCCGCCCACCCAAGAAAAACCGGACAGTTGTGTGAGTGACAGGCGAGCCTTTTCCAAATCGGTCCATGCTCGGATTTTGCACCCAGTGACGACGTGCACATGTTGAAAAAAGAAGACATCAGATTTTGGCAGAGAACTCAGAAAAGATGAAACTGGTGTATTTTCAGCATTGTCTGTTACTTAGCCGCATCTACAGAAGGGGTCTCCAACTCTTGTCCTACCTGGCTTCTGATGAACCACACCTGTTCCTGGTATTTATCCAAAAACAGGTGTGACTTATTAGAAACCAGGTAGGATAGAAAACCTATTGGATAGTAGCCCTCCAGAAGCGGAGTTGGAAACCCCTGATCTACACTGTATTTCTGAGTTGAACATGATTTGTTATTCATTAAGAAAATTCCCATGCATACAGCAACAGACTTTGTATCTAATTCATCAGCAGGCAGGATGTTATTCTTCTCCTCAATAATCTTATTGATCATTCATTTTTTTCCCTTACAAGCCACTGCAATATGTCAGGCTCTGTAAACTTAAAATTTTCTGTTGTGACTCTATATGTGTATGTGCACTGGTTGTAAACATATAATCAAATGCTATGCCCTAATCAGATTTGTTGGATTAACGCTGTCACTAGTGTATTGTGCTTTACTAAACAAAACCATCTACATGCTCATAACTGTGCTTTCACACTCTCGTGGTTCAGTGTCGTTCATCAGTGATCACAGTCCTGGGTGCCATGTCAGGGGCTCTGCTCCCTGTCTGACCCCCCAAAGATGTGGTCTATAAAAAGCTCTGCCCCTCCTGAAGCCAGACACGTCCGGTCTTGTCCGCGGTGGCTTCTGTTTTGGGACACGAGGTGCGTGCCCAGTCTACACTTACAGCTCTGCTCACGTGTCTGTCCAGTGCCGAATTGTCAGCGACATACATATTCAGAGATGGTGAGCTGGCATCAGAGTTCACAGGAAATGGACCTGCCCTCCAATCTCCTGTACACAGTTAGAAAAAAGAGCACCAGTTTGTACCTTTGCTTGTCACTGGGGCTGTACCCTCAAGGGTCTGCCAATTGTACCCTATAGCTGTAGGTAAATGTACTTTCAGTCTAATCTAAGGTACAGAAATGGACTTTGAGGAATGTCCCCAACGTACAAACAACATTAATGTACCCTCAATGGTACAAAAATGTTCCACAGACTACATTTCTGAACCTTAAAAGGTACAATTACCTACAGCTATAGGGTACAATTGGCAGACCCTTGAGGGTACAGCCCCAGTGATAAGCAAAGGTAGAAACTGGTGCTCTTTTTTTGCTGAAAGTGCAGTTTCCACTGTGGGTTATGAATCGCCATTTCTCTCATTACCTGATATTTCCTGAAAGTCAGACTGCCAGCGTGGGTCTCTGCCCTGCACGCGAATGGTGTAAATGTAATGTAAGGACCGGGAAAGGCTGGTTATACTGGGTGTTCCCAGCATCACACAGAGTACACTTGAGTGGTGACATTTGCTGGATTTGGGACATTTCCTACATTTTTCACAGGATGCGCCGGGTTTCCAGTAGTAACTTCGGGAAAAAATAAATGAGCCTTCTGTCACATGCCCCAGCCTGAAAGTTCGCCTGCCAGGCTGTCATAAAGCAGGTCACATGACCGCAGGGGGCGTGGCTGCAGCCCGGAGCTGAATCTGGCCTTGTCTGGCTGGACACTTGCTGCCCGGCTGCCCACGCTGCTGGTGCTGTGTTTCCCTCCCCTGCCTGTCAGCTGCCACTTTGTCGCTAACTTTAACATTTCAAAATTGCACATCTCTGACATTAAAATACCTGGAAATATTAAATATTTTGAAGTCAAGTTACACATACTACAATGTTTATTGTCTGACTAACGGGGGTTAACATTTCCGTAACATCCTTGCCATACCACAACAAATGTTACAATAGGTGCAAATACTATGTGATTTGGAGGTGGGGGGGGCACCGTCTGTTCCTGGAGCTGGTGGATTGGAGGATTCATATCACAAGCTGCCAGCACTTTCCTCCCAAAAACACCTCCTCGTTTCCGGAAAATACCCCATGTTCTGTAATGTTCTGTAATAATTTAATAATGAAGGTGTTTCCAGAGCTTAACAGCTGAGCCTGTTTTTGGGTTTTGAATTGTATTCTCGTGCTGGATAATGGTGAGCGACCATCAGGAGTTGGGCTGGGTGACACGAGGTGTCCAGCAAGTGGTGCGCTGGGTAGAAGCCCTCGTCGTACCTGACTGTCCAATAATAGTCAGGGCAGCAGAGACATTAATGATTTAAGGGAAGTTAAATGTTAAACGGTGAATTCAGAGTGGCTCATCTGTCACACGGCGGTGGTTGTCTTCCTCCTCGAGGATCCTCTTGCCTGTTGGGGACACAGAGGACACAGAAATTACTAAAGAACGCTCACAATGGACAACGATCGGCCAGAAAACTGCGTCTTCTAAGGAGATGGGTTCTCTTCACACGCAGGCGAGATGATCACCATTGTGGTAAAACCACCGCGAGGACGAGCCGATGCAGAACCCAGGGAATAATCACAGTCCTTTAATACAGGCTGTGAATGTTTCTTGTACAGCAAGGAGGTCCGTCGTCTCCATGGTCGGGTTCCCTTTGACCATAAAAGTGAAGTGAAGTCTGTAGATGCGGGTTGTAATCTGATGGGAAGGGGACCAGTCCAGACCTTTCTGTTGCTTTTTATAGCCCATAAATATCTTGTGAATCAGCCTTGAACCTCCATCTGCCGGCTTCCACTGAAGATTATGAGGAACCCTGAGGTGGACTAGCTAATCCATTGGTTACTCTGGTTTTGTCTGCCAAACCTCAAACCAGTTAGTAGATAAATCTAAATGTTTTAAAATGTTTTAACTAAGTGGTGCAGACTTATAGGTAATCCTGAGACGTCCCTATTTTTAGTATTTTTCTTTTGGTGGTATTATACTCATCTGATGGAATTCTGCTGACCAGTCTTTGGTTAAAATGCACCCTGGTTAACATTATAGAAACTACAGATGTGTTAGTGACTTTTAGAAATTTGCTCTCACTGTGCGTCTGCATCAAAACAACATCTCACCCCCCCCCCCCTCGTGTGGTTCTATGCGTGTGTGTCTAATCACGGGGCACCAATTTTCAGGCCCTGCGCTCTGTCCCACATCTGAGTGGGGCGTGTTTTGTCTGTGAGAGGGAGAGATATCACTACCCCGGCCTCCATCCCCCGCGGTGTGGAGTCATGGCAATCTTGTTTATTTGAGTGTTTTTTGCATTCCTTGTACAGCTAAATCCCTGCTAATCCCACAGTGCCATATGCTTTGTGGTCCTTGGGGGGGTGGAGTATTAACACTATTAATGCTCCCTGGTGGGTGGGGGGAGTATTAACACCCTTAACGCCCCCTGGTGGGAAGGAGGGTCATTAACACCCTTAATGCCCCCTGGTGGATGAGGGGAGGGGGGAGCATTAACCACCTTGATGTCCCCTGGGGGGCGGGGGGAGCATTAACACCTTTAACGCCCCCTGGTGGCCCGGAGGCGCATTATCACTTTTAATGCCCCTTGGTAGGTGGGGGGAGGAGAGAAGCATGAACATCCTTAACGCCCCCTGGTGGGTAGGGGGAGCATTACTACCCTTAATGCTACCTGGTGGGTGCAGGGAGCATTAACACCCTTAATGCCCCCTAGTGGACGGGGGGATCATTAACACCCCCTGGTGGTTGCGGGGAGGAGGGGGAGCATTAATACCCTTAACTCACCCCTTCTCAGCAGAGGGGACCCCCAACTTCTGTCTCATTCATTCTCAGCTGTAAGGAAGCCAAATCTTCATTCAACAGAGAGATGAAATGAAAAGCATTTGTGTGTTCGAGATCTGGCGCATATCTGCTTGGGGACGCCAGCAATCTGTAGCTTTTGCTGTTGGGCCAGTTTGCTGCGAGTTGTACTGAGGTCATGTTTTACCCTTGAGCTCTCATTGGCTGCCTCTCCAGTGTGAGCCTTTGCTCACTGGCTCCGCCTTTTATTGTGGAAGGGGAATGGTAAGCTTGCTCCGTGACATTCTGCGTCTGTGTCCTATAGATCGTACGTGATAATAACCATAAACACCTAGATCTAGACTGTATTGGTCCCTGCGATGGGGGAACGCGGGTCCTCGCTTGATGTTCTTAAAAAATGCTGA
>JAABNX020000088.1:1693488-1710233 GCA_015163995.2 Mormyrus lacerda
CAACCCCCCCCCCCCCCCGCTTTTATGAATGACACTGGCAAAGGAAACGGGATCTGACACTGTGACTGTTTGCAGTTTGTTTAATTAAAACAATTTGCCCTTTTACTTCACATCCCCTTACTGCATTTTAGCCAGAGCCGGACAGTCTGCCGTGGGGGGTGATTATTTATGGCGGCGCTGGGGGGGGGGGGGGTTAGTTAGCTGTGCTCTCGCATCTGTCAGTGCACTTTACCAGGCTGGGCTGCCTCTTGTTTAATTCACTGGTGGCAAATATTTATAGTGCGGCCCCCCCTGCCCTGAGACGGACTCCTGCCCTCGGCCCGCAGCCTGTAGCCTGATCTCTGTGTGAACGCCGCACTCATATTTTCCCCATTCGCAGTAATGAGGCGTTTTCAGGCTTATGGTTTGGGGCTCCTTGGTTTCCTTACTGGCTATCCTAGTGCGTGGCTGCATTTGGTTTATTTAGCGGGCTGGGTGGGGGGTGGGACTCTCCTGCGCTCAATGAGTTTTGCCCCCAGCTGTGTAATTTACACATGGGGGGGAGGGTCAGGTCGAGTGCGGATGGTGTCCTGCGGTGAGTGAACTTCCAGCCCCAAACTACATTTCTCTGGGGGGAGCTACGGGACAGTCAGTGGGGGCGGGATGATGGGTGGTGGAATAGAGCCCTGTGCAAGCCCACTGCATAATTCCAAGGGGCGGGACAAAATGAATTCAAAGCCTGACTCCCTTCCACCTGGCCCACAAGACGGCAGGCCGGCCCCCGCCTTCACAGAACCCAAGAGAAACCATATCCCATGCTGTCAAGGAACGAGTGGGTTAATGAAGTGGAATTTAACCTTTGACCCCTGATTTAGTGGCAAATCCCCCGTCAATAACCCCAGCGTAATTACGCTCCCCGGTGGTCGCCCCTCGCAATGACATAACAAAGGCAGCTTGGATTAACCAAAGCTACCTTTCGGGTCTGACCAGGTCTCTGGAAGAGCGTCACGCTTTCTCACGGCATGGGAGGTGGCACACATCTCGGAGGCGGGGATTGGGGGGGCGGCACCTGGGCTGGCTGAGACGCTCGCTGGGTTTCCGTGAGGGATTTACTGAAAGTTGCAGTTGTTTCAGGTTCATAAGGTTGATATGGGGTTGAGAGGGAGGGGGGGCACCTGGTATTTCATTCAATGGCTCCACCCAGTCTCTGGAATTTGCAACACAAACCTTGATTTGAAGCTAAGACTATCTGTGAGGGAGGGGGGTGCAGGGGAGGGTAAGCTGAGAGAGACGGTTTAAGTAAGACAACCATGTAATTTCCTGCTTAAAAATGATTGTTATGGCTTCGTGCTGCTGTCTCGGATGGCAGCATCAAAGGCATTCCTCCTGCCTGGTGCCAGCCAACAGGAGCTGGGCCCGGGACTCGCCGTCGCCTCCCCCTGGATCTTTTGATGCGGCGGATCAGGGTGGGGGAACGCAGGGTAACAGAGGAGTTTGTGGTCACCAGTCCTCACAAGACCCTAGTTGAACCCTCTCTGGGGAAGCTTCAGCAGGTAGTCAGCCAAGAGCTCTTAGACAGTTTGGCTGCAGACGTAAAGCAAGTTTTATTTTTTATTTAAGGTTCTGCGATTTCCCCCCCCTGCTTGTTGGTCGGCTCTGCGGTTGAGTTTATGATCCTGTCATCAACTTGGGTGGTTTGAGCCCCAGAGATCGACTGAGACTTTATGGCGGAGCACCCCTCTGCTTCTGCTACAGCTTGAGTGAGACGGACACGATGGCGTGGGAGATGGGACCGTCGGCGGGGGGTGGAGGTGATCCCTTCCCATGTGAGCTGGCAGAGGATCCCAGTTTAACATGCCGTCTCTGGCTTTCCCTCTTGGCGGGAGCCGGAGTGTAGATCCATTTCAGTTACATATTAAGGGGCGGACGTCACGCCGCAAATGAGGCAGTGATACGGGACGAAGGAGAACAAGTCCAGGCAGGGCACTGCAGGAGCGAGTGCGCGTCTGAGAGGGAGGCGCCGTCGGCATGGGAACGGACGTGGGGTGGCTCTGGAAAAGGGAAGTCAGGAAGTCGAGATGCGGCTGTACTTATAAACGTCTGGATAGATTGACAGGATGAGCAGGTTTGGAAAATGGATGGAAAAGGAAGCAGGTATAGAAGAGTGTGGGTGCCTCAGGTTCTGTTACGGCCGGCCGCCTGTCCCCCACGTGACAAATGCACTCGTGATAGGTGCTGCCTGGCATCTGCCTTTGCCCGTCCTCTGTCCCCCCCCAGCATGACGCAGAAGGAAAGCTGAACAAACAGCCACATCCCCTCCCTGCTAGCTGCAAAAAAAATGTAATAACAAAAGAGCCCATACTGCGGTTTCTCCCTGACAGGAAGGTGTTTTACCTGCCTCCTCCCCCCGTAACCTATACAGTGTAACTAGCACCATTATGGGAGGGTAATTGGGGGGGGGGGCAGCTCAGTCCATTTCTGGTTAAGGGGGGAGGTGTCTGATACGCATTTATGAGAGCTGTGTTGAGCTCCGCTGCATGACCCTCATTGCAGGACTCGGGAGCGAGCGGCGGTGACCCCGCCTCCGGGCTCCCTCTGTTCGCGTACACCTGAAAGTGGGGGAACTTTCTCGCAGGCCAATGTTCCTGCCTTTCATGCGTGTATGGATCATTTATTTATGAGAACCAGAACTTTAAAAGGTCTGTTTCGTGACCCGTTGATGTGTTTTTTTTTTTTTTTGAATAATCTCACAGCAGCTGTTTCTGTTTTGCGCTTCCAGCCTTTTGTGTAACAATCACTAGGTGCATATGATTCTATGAGCAAACAATGTCAGATTAGCCCCAGGCACTTTTAACCTTGTGCCCCCCCCTCACTGTTATGACGGAGGTCTTCCCTCTGTAGGACCTGTCAGCTCCTGCCCAAGCATAGGGGACAGTGTGAAATCTGGCTTTATTTTGAAAGCCCAGATAGACAGGAAGCACTGGCTTGCATCACCTGTGGTCTCCGTCTGCCTGTCCCAGCTGTGTTTCGAGCTGGCTTTACCTATCTCCCCCCCAATGCCCGGCCCCCCTCCATGGGAGAGGTGCTGCCAACTCTAAGATCCTCTTTTCCCTCCCCCTCACTTGGGGCCCCTTGATAGCAAACATGTAGCTAAGAGTAGAAAATGGGAGCATTAGAAAGAGGAGAACCTTAAGGAACACACAGTACTGGATCCTTTAAGAGAGAACTTTAAGAGAGTCTGCTAGAACCTTGAGTGGAACACTGTATGTGGAATAGAGGATAAAACACCAGAGCTACAGCAAGAGCATAAAATGGTCCCAATGAAAACTGTACTTCCACACTCTTTGTATTTCTTATTCTTGGAAATTATGAGGATTTGGCAAGATATTGTGATGGAAGTATAACTGTCCTTAAAGGCAGACAACATGTGGGTGTTTCAGGGAATCTCTGCCTGCATTATCCTTAATGACAATGCACCCTCCCCAGGGCAGAGAAAGGGACCCTCAGGCCCTGCTTCAGTATAATTTCGATCTAATGTGACTTTTAAAGGTTCAGGCATGTAAACCAGCTTGTTTGAATAGGGGTGTCGAGGTTGGCAGGTGAGACCGGGCCCTGAGTGAATTTGTTTTATTTAATGTGTGTGTGTGTGTGTGTGTGTGTGTATATATATGTAATCTATATATTATGCAGACTTGAGAGGCTAAAACAAAGATGCTGTTTGCTTTCTGGTTCCGCCCCCATAAGAACGACCAGCATGTGCCCAGTTTGGGGGTTTACATCACCAGTGATACTCTTCCAGCTTCAAGCAGGCTGCCCACATCAAAGGGAAACTACTCTGTCAGTAGAGGCTGAGAGGCCCCAGCAACCCGCCCCCCCTCCCTCCCCAATTCCTGCTGCTACTCTGGCCCAGTTCATCCAGAGGGCGTGTTTGCGTCTGAGACACAAATTTAAATATTATATCCCATAATGCATTTTGGTTAAGCAATGCATGAAGTACAAAAACTGCATGCAGAGATGCTTTAATTGCATCTCCAATGCAAGCTTGCTACTAGAAACTGAATTTCCCGGAGGAACCTTCCCGAGGGATTAGTAAAGTTTTCTACCTGCCTACTCCATTTGGCTCAGGGGTGGGGGGGGGGGGGTAAGCTGATCTGAGTACCAAGTGGGGGGCTGCATTCTGGTCAGGGAAGAAAAATACCCATGTGGCCCATTTGGACATAGGTGAGTTCTGGCATTTTATTATGAGAAACAGCCAATTTCTGGGGATTGGGGGGGGGTAGAAAAAGGCCTTCATTAAGCCTTGATTTGGCTGTTGGCTGCACAGTACCCCTCAGCAGGCCTCCTTACAGTGCCCAGTGTAGCCAGCCGCTGGTCACATTCGCTCCATCTTCAGTGGTGCTGTTCTAGACGAGAGGTTCGTCCCTGGCTTAGCACCTCATCTGATCATCTGTTGGTCTTCTCCTGAGCGCCTTGGCATGGTGGCATTGCGAAAATGCCCCTCCCCCAAAAAGTCCCATTTGCTGAACGGATGCTTCAGGTCATTAACTTTGTTATCCAGTACGGGCCATTCTGTACAGATAAGGCTGGACTTCAGTGGGCTGAATGTGCTGGTGTATTCCTGTCATTAAACTGGGTTAAATTGTCATTGTCATTGTCTTCCTGAAAGGAATAAAGGGGAAGCGTGATGTTTCTGGAGATGCTGGAGGTTTGTCGTTCAATGTTCCCACTGAAACATCACTGGCTGTTACAGCATCTGCTAATATGAGTTGATCTATGTCCCCAGAACGTTTGATGTTCTGAAGGAGGTTGGACCTTCAGTTGGAGGTGGGACATGCTAAGGTGCCGCTGTGGGGGAGGCTTTTCAATCAGCCATGTAACCTGGTGAACCTCTGGGCTGGTTCCCAGTGATCTGGCCTGGGACTTCTGGGAAAGCTTGTCTCTTTACCACAGACAAGCTTTTATTGCCATAGTGCATTGAGTTTATAAGGAATATTAAAAAATCCACTCATTCTCTCCCACTTCCTGGAATTCTAGGGTCACAGTGGAATATAAAGTAATGGTTATTTTATATGCTTAAACAATTCCTTTAAAGCGAGGCTTGATAAACCAGTCACTCCCAGGATTTTTCTTTGGTGTATCTAGAACGTGCTCTCAGAACTCTCTCTCAACTCGTAAAAGTAAAACAGGAACAGTAGAGCTTTAACCAGCAAGAGGTTCTCTGCAGTTATTTGGGGATGGATGCGCTTAACTTGGCAGCACCTGCAGCCAAGTATGAAATATAAAAAATGATGCCCCCACATCCATGGAGCATCGCGGTGGGAAAGCGGTACAATGGCAAGCGTGCCGATCTGTCGACTAAAACCAGCGGGATTCTGCAGCTGAAATCCCCTCTCAGATGCCATTTCAAACTATTTTAACAATGAGGGACTGAGCCGTTTTTATGTGATCGCTTGTCCAAAATATATTGGGGCCCCTTGATAGCAAACATGTAATCCAGGGGGGTGGGGCAGGGTTAGAGTTCAGATTTCCTTCATGCCGATTGGCTAAGGAGGGACCTGGAATTTAAACTGAATGAAAGTGTGTAGCATAGTTTACGCCTTTTGATTAATCTTTCCCAATCCGGTCCTTGGGGACCCAGAGTCGGTCCATGTTTTTGCTCCCTCCATGCTCCCTGCCAGGCAGTTCAGTTCACATTTTTGCTCCCTCCGGGGGGGGGGGGACAAAAATTTGGACTGTGTGGTTCCCCAAGGACCGGACTGGGAAACACTGCCTTCGATGGTTGAATAGGACCCTTTCAGGTGAATATCCAGCAAGGCCTTTGGCTTTAATTCTTACAGCACCTGCTCAGCCCTTAGAATGGAATGGAATCAGTGGTTTTCATGAGTTACTGAGAGAGCTTGTGTGCATTCGTTAGTCACGGCAGTAGTGAGGTTTGTGTAAGAAATGCATTTCACCGATCAAAACGTCTTGCTACTCGTGACATCAGTCAAACAGTGCTTGATGTGGGGGAAAACAGGGCCGGTTCTCCCCTTGTTATTCAGTGCCAGCAGATTGCCAAAGGTGCCGGTATGCAAAAAACATTCCCGCTACTCTGAAGGGAAAAGCAAAGAGATACCGATACTGTGTGTCGTGAGTACTAGTTCACTTCAAGCACTGTAGTCAGAGCAAAACACTTCAGTACTGGTGATAGTAAATATTAAGTTAAATGCCTGTACTAATAATAGAGTTATTCTAAAATGAGTAAACAATGATATGGTCTGATTGCCCATCAGTTTATCGTCAAGTATTTGCCACAAAATGGATTATGGCAAGCAATTCACTTTTTGTCCCAATTCGTTAACTTTTAGTCTGTTGTAAAATTGTTATTTTTTACTTTTCTTGGAGTTATGGCTGATGTCGCATGAAGTGTTTTCCTCCCGCTTGTTGATCTGGTGTAGTAAAAATAGGCAGGAGCTTCTTTCTAAGTTAAGTAAATCAAGTTAAGTTGTTTCCTGCCAGAGGGCCTGGGTGCAAATTGGCTGCCCTCTGTCAAAGTCGTTCGCTCTTGCCGGGATCAGAGACTATGGCCCTTATTTTGTAATCATTCCTGGCAAACGAGCCGCACACAGGAAAGATTAATTAAGGACATGCTACACTCTGCTGGAATGCGTATATGTATGATTTTTTTTTTTACTGTGGTGTTTAGTGCTTTCTGCCTGTATTGTGGCTTTACAGTTGGTTTGTGTAATTCCTGGAAGTACCGTTCTCCTGTTAAGCTGTTTACTTAAAGGCGGGGAGTGTGCGCTTCCTGGTCGAGGGGGCCGTGGGGGGTGCACTCACCTCACACTCTCAGCTAGATCATGCCTGAAACAGCAGGTGGAGCATGATGATTTATACAGCATTTGATCTTTTGCCACTATGATCCGTTTAGTAACGTTTATATCACCCAAGGATCTGTTTCTTCGTCTGAGTGACTCACGGTAATGCAAATAAATGAATCATTATGGCTAATGGCAATGACAATCCCAGTCAGGCACATAGCCATCTAGTGAAGTGATGGGTTTGGCCCACCCCCCAAAAATCAATCAGGAACATAGCCAGGTAGTAAACTTTACAAGGTTGAATCCCCCCCCCAGAACATTTTCATGCCCCTGGTCAGTGAAATTTACCGTAGGTAGCCCAGACCTCCTACAAAGGTTATTTCTGGGTATGATCAGGTGCCTGTCTGCCTGTGTCCACCTGTCTGTCTGCGTGTTTTATCGTGTTATGCTGTCATATAACAACGGTGATGTGAAGTCTCACTGATTATTCCAAACAACCTGTTTTTCTGGATATCCTGGATGTTATTTTGTAGCTGAATGGTTGGTGGGGATCCCCTCTTTTTAATCTGGGAAAAGGAACTTTTAAATCTTTGCTGTGAATCTTTGTTAAAGGTGTTCTGGCCTGCGTGGGCTCTTCAGTTTGCTTTAGTCTTTCATTCTTGGACTTGTAAGATCTAAATATGTTAAGGGACTTTTGTGGAACTCTGGCTGGCTTTTCCGCTGCCTTGGAGTTGTGTAACCCGTTTGTTGGCGTTCATCTTGGCTCCAACGTGAGACCTTTTCACCTTTTGAGGGGGTCTGTAGTCTGGGAAAGTGAAGCATGTTTCCCGTATGTCAGAAAGTGTGTGTGTGTGTGTGTGTGTGTGCGCATGAGTTCAAGAGTTTCATTATGAACCTTACTGAAGTGCAGACTTGAATCACAGCCCAGTTCCGGACAATTTTCCGGAATATGGCTAATTAATATGGACATAAAAGGAGCCTGGTAACTGTCGGCGGGGATTTCCTCTCACGGCGCCTGATGCCGGAGCCCAACTTGGACTCGTCACTTTGCGAGGAATCTGGAGTGTTTTGGACTCGGGGAAGCCGCGCGCCGTCAGGCAGACAGACCGGGATCTCTGCGTGAGCTTGGCTGCCGAGCTGCTCGCAACAAGTAGGCGTGGATGGGGGGGCGTTGCAGTGTGGTGGCGGAGGGAGGAAGTGGGGGGAGGATCTTGGCTGTGGGAGATGGCGCACAGTGGTGAAATATCAGTTATGCAAGTTTAATTGAGACCAGACTGGAGTGACATCAGCTAACAATTAGCATCAATTCTTCATTTAAGGATTTAAGGGGACTGTTCCCAACCCCCCCCCCCCCCGCCCTTGCCCCCATCAGGGCATGGAAAACAACCACTTTGCTGATAAATATGTTAAACAGCACCCTCTTCCTTCCTAGTGCAGGCGCCAATGTCCAACTCCCTTAACCGGATTTGCCAGAAGGCCAAGCTCTCTGGGCATGTTCCGGTTGCCAGGCAACAGCCGGCGTGGCGGAGCTGATCCGAGGGCATCTCGGCCACCAGGAAGTGCGGGGCCGCTGTGTGTTTCTGGCAGAGGGTAGGGCTCCTGCGAGGAGGATGCGCGTACCGCGTGTACGCATTGGCCGGCAGCACAGCATGCGTCTCACTGCAGCGTTTAGCTCGGAAGTGAGGTCTCCTGCATCGCTGTGAGTTTAGCCTTTACCTGCGGAGCTACGCAAAACCTGGGCGGTTTATCTTGTGGTAAGAGAAAGTAATGTTTTGTTTGAATGAGAGCGGCAGGTGGCGCAGTGGCCAGCGCACCCTTGAAGACCTGGGTTTGAGTCTCCGCCCAGACTCTACATGCAGGCTCACCCTGTGTCAAGGGATTTCACATGCTAAGGTGGATTGCCAAATTGTCTTGGTGTTAATGGTGTGTGTGTGTGTGTGTGTGTGTGTGTGTGTGTGTGTGTGTGTGTGTGTGTGTGTGTGTGTGTGTGTGTGTGTGTGTCGGCCCCCCTACTTGGTTATTCCCTTGTTAGCCTCATTCTGTTTTTCACCGAAAGTGCCGCATGTCTTGGGGTGGAGGTATGTGACTCGCCTCGACTTCCCCTCCCATCCGTCCATATTTTCCAAGGACAGATTTCCCATCATGGCTGTCTGTCAGTCACTGGTCCACGGACGAGAACCTTCTGCAAAAGAAACCAGAATTGCATTGCGCCCCATCAGTGAGTCGAAACTCGCGACTCGTATTGCAGTTTTATTAGCCACACCCCCAGAGGAACACGTTATGGATTTTCTGATGCAATTAATCGTATCGCATGTCTGTCCCAGCTCTGCTCTTTGCGGTTCCCATGGTCACACGAGTGTCACACAGAGGCCTGTAGTCAGGCCCCCCCAGCCTGGGAGCCCTGGAAACGTCGTCATTTTTGTGCCTGACCTGCATTTTCAAATCAAAATACTCTTAAACACAGCGGAGCAGATCGTCGTGTGGGATGGTTCCACCTGCCAGTCGTATATCAGGCAGCAGGTCACAGTGTGTCAGGGTGAGTGTGATTACCATGGAAACGGCCGCAGAAATGATATTTAATGTTTCCTTCTCTTCTAACAGAAGGACTTTTTCTCCCTAAGTTAAGTTTCTGTCAGGCACTTCCTGTTCTGGATGGTTCTGTGCCTGTTTGTTGATCTTGGTTTCAGCCCAGGGAGGCCCATCCACAGCCGGGTCGGTCAGGGCTCGCAACTTGTTGGGCGGGGAACCAGCGCAGCGGTCCGACGGCGCTGCGGTTAAGGGTTAGCTTTGCGGCAGGTCCGGCCCACGTCTGCATTTCTGTCCTAGTGGGGACTTACCACTGGCCCTCATTCCTAACCCCACCCAGATGAAATTCAGGAAAAGATGAAAACTGCTAACAGATGAAAAGGCTTGAAATTGGAGTGTCTTGTGGGGAAATCCACAAGCAGTTTGCCCATATGGAGACAGCAAAACCTGCACACACCCACATCCCATGAAGCCTCGATATCCAAACTCTTACTCAACCTTGTCAGAAAGACAAACGGAGCTAGGAAATTCACTCCATTCCCTGTAAGAGGTCTCTTCCTATCTGTGGGGCATACAACTTCAGTTTCACTTAAAATACTCTCACAGTGGGCGTGGGGGTGGATCATTTTTGATTTTTTATTTTTTTTTTTTAACATAAACAGACTCCGTTACGGGATTGGATTTCACGTCTGATAGGCAGGAAATAAACATTTCATTTGGTGTGATTCAATATAAGATACACAGCAGCAAATGCAGTCTGCACTTTTAGTGGGGGAGGAGTGGAGAGCATTAGAATCCCCAGTAAGTGAATGGACTTGGATTTCCTTGTGGGAGAGAGTGTTCCAGCACTTTGTGGGAATCTGGTGTTTGGCATGTCATTTATAGGCTGTCTATGTCTTGCCTGGGGGTGTGGCTGACAGTGCGGAACCAGGAAGCCCCCCCCCTCTCCGCGGCCTGTGCTGGGTTTACGGGCTGCATGCACGGCTTTCGGGGATGTGTGTAGGTGTCATCATGACGGGGCTCCTCTGCGGGAAGGCAGCTGGTTACTGGATGTGATGCAAGCAGCTGTGAGTTCAGCTTCTAAGGATGGCACACTAAACCCCCCCCGACCCCCTTCGGAGAGAGGGCACGAGGATGTCCTGTACGAGAGGCACGGGGCACGTGATTACGGCACCGATGAGGGGTTTTAATGTTTTAAATCACAGACATGTGATCATGCTGTAAATTCAGGATGCCAATCTGTAATTACCCCCATCCATCGGGATCCATCCTCATCCCCTGCACTTGTCAGTTACCTTCCCCTTAGGGCAATTAGTGTTTGGGGGGGGCGTGTGGTGTTTGGTTCCCCTGTGCTGACACCCCCCAGTGAGCCTGTTTGGGTTCAGGCTCTGGTGTTGTTTTGATAGTATCTGCACTGCCACCCGTAGGCCGGAAAGCCTATGGGGGCGGAGTTAAAAATAGGCCAGCAATCGGTTACATAGCTACTGCTGTGGGTTATGTGGATTAGCTTAGTCGTTACTGATCTGGCCTAATAAACACAGTTTGTTCAAACAGCTCCACCCTCAATATTAGCAGTGCAGTCAGCCATACAGCAGGAACTTCAGCAAATAATTACAGAAGATATTAAAGAAATCGTAAGTATGATTTAAAAATAAAGATAAATATTTCACCTATGAGTCCTTTGTTTCAAGTGGATTCTTTTGAAAGTATCTTGAAGCCAGTTGGTCATAAGTATGCTACCTTAACCACAGTGCCACCTGCTGGCGGAGCAGTGGTAGTTGCGAGACTGTGCCGGATATGAAATGTATGCTGGCTGCTGTTTCAAGGCTCTCATCCATCCCCCCAAAGACATCAGATATTTTGTGTGTAATGATTCAGAGCAGGAGACCACGAGTAGGACAAGTGTGTACAGAACATGGATGGATGGATAGATGGATTTATCATGAGTTTCAGGGCTGAATCCTATCCTACCAATTTCTGAAATAAAGCCTTTAAAGGTCTAGGAAAAGTTTGATGGACATGAAATTGATATACTAACCATGTTTATCCTATGGAGTGGGGGTAAGGGCTTATGATGCAGTGCGTGTAATCAGAAGGTCACCTGTTCAAATCTTAGGGGTGGCAGAGTGATTTCGCCATTGGAGCCTTGGGTCACGCCCTTAATCCCCAGTTGTACTTGGGACCCGCTGGTCCTGCTTTTGATTATGTTACTTTGGATGACAGTATCTGTTAAATAACTGCTAGGACCCTTTCCCTTGTACCTTTGAAGGAGGTAACTGACTCTGCTTGTTGCAGAAAAATGTTCAGCTGTGAATTGGGTGGACAGGGTGAATTAAACGTACCCAATGTTGCATTTGAAAGATTCCTGAAGTGTCACAGGGTTAAACTGACCTTCAGGACTGATGCCCGCAGAGGCATCCTGCTCTCGTGCAGAACTGTATATGTGATCGACCCTATTTTAGCCCGACATTCAAACAACAAGGTTCCGCCTCTCTCAGATTTCTCTCTGAGCTGGTGTCGAGTTGTCGTCTGCATCCCGTTGGATTGTGCGAGCGGCCAGCAGACTCTATTTGGGCTGGACTAGACATAGAGGAAATGTCGTACACATGGGAAGTGGGCCCATGTTCCAAAACCCCTATGTGATGCTGGCGTCCCGCCCCTAAGGAACCATCCCCCCGATTGCTGGGCCCAGTTTTAATGAGATCAGTCTTGCAAAAATTGCATACAAGGCCCTATTTGCTAAGGAATCTCCTGTAGTCGTAGGAGATTTCATGTTTATTTACAGTGGGTTTTCTGTGACTAATGGATTAGGCCAGTTCTTGTGTCATCCTTACCATCATAAAGCACATTTCAGGCCATCTGTGGTTAACAAGTCACTTGTTAATAAGTAAACTGCTGTTTAAGCTTAAGTGGATAACAAGGACTTCTGTGGAGCCCCACTGAGTGACTCATCAAAGATTTGGGAAGCTATGTACAGGAGGTAGGTAAGACAGCAGCTACCAGGTCTGATCTGGGATCAGTCTGACCCAATCCCATGCTTTTGCTATTTGCTTCTGCTCCCCTGGGGTCTCCTGTCTGTAATGAGCCCCGCCAACTTGTTTACGCTCAACCCGCTGGGGGATTCCGCTACGTCCTCACTGTGCGAGGACAATAAACCACAACAAAGAACGGTTGCATCTCTGCGACTTAGTCGAACCTGGGAAGGGGAGAGGAGCGGCTTCCCCGCAGGTGTGAGAGGTCTGCGCTGCGCTGCAGTATGAAGCGGCGGGCTTGTGACCTTCTGACACTTTTGGAAGCTTCCAGGTTCATAAATAAATAGAAGGGTGTGAAGACAAAGTGCTCCTATGTGAATGAGTGTCAGAGGCTGGGGGTCGTGCTGATTATGGTGTGACCCCATTTGGGTATCTGCTTTTGCTCTGTTGGCTGATGCTCGACAGTATTTGCTCATGTTTACTGCTGGTTGAATGGAGTATCAGGCGGGGGTTTGAGCCCCACGCTCGTGGCCTCAGGTTGACCTGGGAGGGTCAACTCAGGTCAGAGGGGAAAGAATCACAGGCGGGAGAAATGGGTGATGTTTGTGATGGACTCAGCAGTGCAAAGCAGCGATTGTGGTCTGGGCTCATTCTTGCACAAGAAGGTGAAATCGCCTGTTAGACTTAAAGGCGGCACCAGACCGTTGGACTCTTCTGCTCCCAGTCAGAACATAATTCAATCTCTTCTAGATGCCCGATTCTCAAAACCAGAGGAGTGTGAGACGATTTACTGCAAACCACTAACAGACCCAGGCTTTTATTAAAAAAAATCCCTGTGTATTATGCTCGACAAGACATAGTCAGAAAAACAGAACTTAAGAGCAGATAAATCTGAGAATGGATGGAGACTTGAGGCTCTGCAGATGCAGCCAGCGCTGAGAGCTTGGGTTTCTGGACCGAATGGTGATGAAATGTGGGGTGCAGGCAGTACTGGTGGATATGTAGGCGCCTCAGGGCACTAACCTTAAGGGAGAGGCGTGAGCTCCATTAAAGCTCAGCTTGTAAAAGATTTTTGGCAGACGTCATCAGACTCAGTGCTGGAAAAATCCAGGCTGGTGAAGTATTCATCTTTGCAGACATCTGCCATGAGCTGAAATATGAAGACGCGCACATACTCCCTGTTTTTAGGGTGTGTGCGTACCTCTAGGTCTGTCTGTGAGAATGTCCAGGCCCGTGTCAGACCACCCGGGACGGTGGTGGGGGGGGAGGGGGGTGTCGGGTTACACACATTTACCACAGCAACAAGAAAAATTTCTAAGTTGTAAAGGCCCCAGGGATTGTCGGCCCTATTGCCTCGATTGGCCGGTTTCTCAGGCTGTACCCCTCTGGTGGGCCCTCCCCTGTGAGCTGTCCATCAGAATGCCTGTCCTTAAATATGTAGAAAGTCACAGGCCCCAGGGGTCACTGTGACCTCTGATTACCTGCGACAGCAAACTGTCAGGCAAGGCTGGCTTATTCCCCCCAATCAAACCAGCAGGAATGAGTGTTTCCGGCCCATTAGCGGAACGCTGCTGGATTTAGCGAGCGCCGCAGATGAGGAATGCAGTGCGTCAGGCTACCATCGCTGGCGGGGGCAAGAGAGGAGGTGTTCACCGCGGCAGGCTTGCGGTCAGAGTTTGGCACTGAAGCAGGTCGTCACAAGCTCAGAGGAAAAGCAGGTGTGGATAAAAATGGAAAAATCAATTAAATTTCAATTAAAAATTACTCAGACTGGAATGAGTAAAACTACCAAACAGGAGCGAAAAATATCACCTGCTCTGACATCCAGGGCTATTTATGAAGCGGTTATGTTAGGAAAATACTTCATGTGACGTCATCCTGCACCGGGATTAAAAAATATTTCTTTTAAAAAGGGTCTTTATGAGCAAAATGTGAAAAGCAAAAAGTTTTAGAGCAAACTCCTAATTTTCTGATGGCAGCCGGAATGATGTGTGTAGTGGGAGGCGGGAGAGGAGGGTGACAGCCACCCGCCACTGCGCCACGCAGTGCAGCGCTGCGCAGTGCCGTCTGCAGCCCACACACAGGCGTCCCGCTTCCACATTGCATTCCTGGCCCATGCAGTTAGCGAGCGGCACCGTGACACTCAGCAGCCACCGTTTGATTCCCAATAGGGAGTGATAAAGGAACCGCCCGGGATAACGTCGCCCGCTGGGCCACGTGTGTGTGTGTGTGTGTGTGTGTGTGTGTGTGTGTGTCAAAGGAGAGCATGCTGGGATATGCAAAAAGAAGCGGCCCTCTGTACTACGACTCATACTTGTGCAAATGGCAAATAAAGGACCATGTCATTCTCAGTGTCTCTCCTTTTCTCTGCCTCTATCTCTCTTGATCTCCCTTACTATGCCAGGCAAACTGCACTGCATTTCTTCTGCCTTGTTCCCATGACGTTTTTACCGTGGGTGGGGGGCTTAGATGGCGGTTGGGGGTGGGGTGGGGTGGGGTGGATGTTTTCCTTTGCAAGAAGCCAGCAAGTAAAACCTGGAGCTGTTCATAGGATAAAAATGAGACCAGTTCCAGTGATGGTCACCGTGCTAGCCTGAGCAATGTAGTACCTGCGTAGTCGCCTTGGCCTCCAGATGCCTGTGCAGTTGGCAGTAAACCTGGGGGTCATTGCCAATCGCCAGGGGTCACTGCCTTCAGGCTGGAAATGGGGGGGGGGGGTTTAATCTCTCCTGGTTCTCTGTCAGTCATGGTAGTTAGTCATTGTATACTATGTATCTTGATCGATGGCAAGGTGTGAGGCTAAAAATTCACTCCGTCACATCAGTCAGTATATGTTGGCCTCTAGCTTCGGATCTGTTTTTTGGTCATGTGGTCAAGACTCTGGACCTATAACCAAGCCAGTCTGCCAAATCACTGCCTAATTTCATAAGAGTCCATAACCTTCAGCAAAACTATGGTGCTGTATAAACTGAGCTGTCAGCTCAACTTCCCATTAACTAAATTTAGCTGAAGCAGCCAGAAAACTCAGGCAAACAAAAAGCATCATCACACAATTCCAGTATATTCCCGCAGACGGGAAACTTCACCGAGGTTCCATTTCCTGACAGACGGCTGAACTACTATATTTAATACAGAGTGGGTTCATTCCCAGTTCATCATGAGGACAATCTTAAATGTTTCATGAGGAAAATAAACTTTAAAAATATCCCACTACTGCTCCCTCAGACTGTGGCTCCGTTTGACTCGAGCCAGCGCCGTGGGCTTTAGTGTCAAAGCAAAAGTAGCTCAATCTGAATGACACTGTGAGGGAGGGGGAGTAACTCCCGGGTGGACGGGGGACACAAACCTGGACACCGGCATCCTGTAAATCTGCAGAGATGGTGAGCACTTGCGGGCGGGAGCTCCTACCGACGCAGACTGGGTGCCAGTTTCCCCTTCAGACTGTGGTAAATCTCACGTCTCCGGCTCTTAAATCTCCGGCCACTGCTTGCCGGGATGCCGTCTCACCGAAGATGTGGAGAGGCCACCGGCACTCCTGAAACGCCGTTAGCTGCCCGGCAGCCCGCAGAAATCTGCCGTGTTCCATTAAACCTGAAGTTATTACTGGATAGGGGGCGCCGACATGCCAGGAGTCTCAGAGAAAGCCTGCAGCACCGTCAAGGTTCCGGCTGAATTTTGACCATAAATCCATTCCGGCTGTTTTAAAACCATATACTTGCTTCTCTGGTAGATGATGTTGTCGAGGCCATGCAGACTTTGTGTAAAGACAGTGTACATCCTGGGGACTTTCAGTAAGGCTTGTATTGGCTCCATGTTGATGGTCACAAAACAATCTCTACATGTTCCCTTGGCATTAGGGGCATTGGTGGTGGGGGGAATCCCCTGAGTGACATGTACTCTGAAAAGTTTGACACATAATTGGATTGGTCTGGGTTGGATTCCCAGTATGATACGCTTTCATGGCGCCAGTGCTTAGTGGCACCTGCTTAGCATCTCCATCTGCTGTGGTGGGTGTGGCGACAAACGTGTGTGTGACCATCGTACACGCGTGTGACCATCATACACGCATTTAGGCTAGCTCTGGGGCCACCGCTGCTCTCTGCACCTTGTTTGCTCTCTAAATGCATGTTACACGTTTTACCCTCAGAATTAAATTAGCCTAATCTCAGAAAGACATAAATATGTCTGATTCTGACTCCGATGTCAAGACCTGTCCAGATTTAAACCAGTTTTGACAAGGTTATGGGTCCAAACACCCCGTTTCTGGTCTGGAGGGTGGGGCGCAGTTGCCGTTTTCGTGGTTTCGGAGGCACTAAGAATTTATTTCTGCTTAATTGTGCCTAGCATTCCCCATGATTCCAGACAACCTGCCGGCAATCCTCTGTGTGGGATTTCCCCTGGGATAATTCCTGGGTGTGCGGCAGGGTGCTGGGTGGGGGGGGTGGCTGAGAGCGGGGTTTATGTGTGT
>JAABNX020000088.1:1724521-1740653 GCA_015163995.2 Mormyrus lacerda
ACCAGCAGCAGAACCAGCCCATGGACGCCCTGCAGGCCTACATCTGCGCAGTGCAACTGGACCACGGGCACGCCGCCGCCTGGATGGACCTGGGTACCCTGTACGAGTCCTGCAACCAGCCCCACGATGCCATCAAATGTTACATCAACGCGACACGCAGCAAAAACTGCAGCAACAGCGCCACACTCCTGGCCCGCATCAAATGCCTGCAGGTATGCCCCGCCCTCCCTGTTAACTTCTACACGACAAAACCTGCCTGTGCAGTTTTAACCTTTGCTCTCTCTTGTGAGTGTCTTCTTAGTCCCCCTCCCCCTGCTTCGGTTGGGGTGGGGCATTGTTCTGAGGTATACCTGCTGCCCCCAGTGCAACTGTGTGTCATCCCCCCCCCACCTCCCCCTACATGTGTCTGCATTATCATCTTTGGTTTTAACATGCACAGCACGCATATAGATGTTGATGTGTGTGACAACATTTTTCACCAATAAATGTTCATGAATCCGCTATTTCCACTGATTTTATATTGATTTGTTTTTATTGAATTCATTTAATGCTTACAATGCAGCCATAACAGTTAAGCACTAACTTGTGTCTGTATATTTTGTGTCTGATCACTTCTGTGTTAAATTAGCACACATGGTAGAAGAGCCGACCTCGTCTTTAGAGCAGTCTTAAATGTGTTTTTACGCGATTTTTCCTAGGCTCAGTTGTGTAACCTCCAACAGAGTAGTCTGCAGAGTAACAGTAAAATGCTTCCCAGTATAGAGGAAGCATGGAGCTTACCAATCCCAGCAGAGCTAACATCCAGGCAGGGCGCCCTGAGCACGGCCCAGCAGGTGAGAACAGAGAGCCCAGTGCCGTCAGAGACCCAGCGATGGGCCACCCTCACTAATCACTCACACCAGTGACCGGCGCCCCCTGCCGCTTCCTGCAAGGAACAACTAGAAAAATTAAATAGTCACACTTCCCCTGCTCCGCCAGGCCCAAGCATGGGAGAATTGGCCTCGAAAACAGCAGATTTGAGTGTTATTTGAGCAGTGTTTATTTCTCCTTTGACATTAGGAGAAAGTGTAAGACATGGGGCAGTTTTAAGTGCAGCAAACGATCACTGAAGTCATGGTTAGTGACACTGGCCCGTTCCTGTCACTCTGTCACTGATGCTGAATATTTCAATATTTTTTAAATCAATCTTGAATGGGAGTCTGATTTGGACTGAGGGCCGTGTCTGTCCGTGCAAGAAGGAGATCCTCCTGTGCAGCAGCTCCTCCATGCTGTGATTGTTGTAGTTGTGGTTCTGTTTTTGATGTGTGTATATATTTATATATAAATATAATTTTGTGACATGTTCCCTGTCTGTGGCGATCCTTAATATCTGACCTGGGGCAACTTGTGTGTCATAGTCCCCTCAGCCTCCGCCTGAACCAGCCTGAGGTTTCAGGCTCATGGGCTGCCTGCGGGATCGTCCAGAATCACTCAGAAACTTCAGATGGAAATTTTGTCACTATTTTGGGTGCTTCTGGTTGTTAGCGTATTGAATATGCTTGACGAAGCAAGGAACAGCAGCGACATCCTAGTACTGAGAGTGTTTGGTCTTTGGGCTGTATGTCATTGTGTCACTGCTTTAGCGGGCAGTAAATGCACATCTGTGTGAAGTTTGGGCATCTGACATGGTGATCAGCTCTCCATCTTCACGCTTATGCCATACTTTTGTTTCCTCCTTGGCCTGCTGTGTGGAGCATAAATTGCAAATCTCATTCCTGTTTTATGCCTCAAATCATCTCATTTTGTCTGAAAGTATCAACTCTTTGCCTCTTGTCAAATGAAACTGCACTTAAGGTTTTTTTTTTTTTTTTTTGCTTGGAGATTTTTGTGTATTTAACCTTAAATGTGTGTTTCTTTTTAGAGCATAGAGGCTGGTTTGGATTTCTGTGGTCTTGATCTTGAAATGGGTTCTGACCTAGTGTCAGCGATAGCACCATAAAAATAGGCCACGCTCTGCTAACCTAGTGGTGTAGTTAACTTCTTTGGATAGGGTTAGACCCTGTGCCGCCTCGACGCTGGTCATTCAGGTCCATGGGGGTCCCCAGCCTTCTAATCCAGTTGGGGTCTATAGTACTGGCGGGTCTGCAGAGCGTGCGTGCCTGTGTGGCATAGGTGGGGGTGGCAAATGCAAACGTGACGTCTCTCCCTCTGCCAGGCCTGTAAACCGCACCAGGGGGGTGCCGGCGAGGTGGCCCTGGGGCAGCCACCCGTGCCACCCCATGCGCTGCCACTGCATGCGGGGCCCGCCGACGAGCGCTCCAGCCCGGCCAAGCGGAAGCGGACGTCGAGCCCAGAGAAGGTACGCAGCCACCTGTGTGACGTGTGCACTGGGAGCAACAGGAGCGGGAAGCTCTTAGACGTCCTCTTTTTTTTTTTTTTGAAAGCAGAATCCCCCTGAAGCCTGGGCCGGCAGCCCAGTGGCGGGGGCCCCCCATCAGCAGCAGCAAGCCCCAAGCTGGTACCTGACGCCTCAGAAACTGCAGGTGGGTGCTCAATGCCGGCTCCACCATTGGCACTGCCCTCACCCGCCACACTGGCATCGGCCCCAGCCCCCTGCCGGCTGTTTGCCATGAAGCTGAAGTGGTTTCTTGCCCGCCTGTGTCGACAGCTCCTGGAGCAGTTACGGACCAGCCGAGCAAATCTGAAACCTTTTCAGCTCCAGATGCTGGAACAGCTGGAGAGCCAGTTCAGTCTCATGCAGCAGCGCCAACAGCAGGTACGGCGGGGAATCAGCAGCCAGCCCCCGGGTGACAAGCCCGCGCCTCTCCGGTTGGCTGCTTACCTGTAACTGCTCCAGGGATTCCTAGCGGAGCATCTGTCGGTTCTGTGTGTGGGCGATCGGCTTTCTCAGAATCAGCCAGTTGGTATGTGGAGTGGGGTCTCCAGCCTTCGCTCTTTGGAAGATGGGTGTGGCACCGTAGACGGTTGCGTGGCGCGATTGGGAGACAGGCAGCTTTCCCCACGGCTGTAGGGGGCTCTGGTGGCCTTACCTAAGGATTTGCTCTCTCTCTCTGCCGTGCCATGACCCGCCTGAGGAGGGTGTGGTACACATAACAACATAAGAAATTTACAAACGAGATGAGGCCATTCGGCCCATCAAGCTCGTTTGGGGAGAATTTAACTAATAGCTCAGAGTTGTTAAAATCTTATCTAGCTCTGATTTAAAGGGACCCAGGGTTTTAGCTTCCACTACACTAGCAGGAAGACTATTACATACTCTAACTACACGCTGTGTAAAGAAGTGCTTCCTCAAATTTGTTTTAAAATGTTCTCCGGCAAAGATACACACAGAGTGATCCTGCGAACGGAATTCAGACATGACTTCAGTGGCGTGACTGGCACATGCGTGTGCACATGTACACATGGACCGGAACCCAGAAGGAACGGATTGGCAGGGCTGTATGGATCAGGTAGCGACAAACATTTAATAAATATGGCAACAAAGGAATAGGACTTTGGTCTACGGCAGAGGTGCAACGTTTGGCCTTTCCTACCTGTGTGTTTTTCAACTCAATAAATCGCACAGTGATTATAAAATCGAGATTGGTCATGGAGAATTCAGTGCAATGTGACCGTAGATTGGGGGGAAAATGAGGGGGCTCCGGTATGGTACAAGGCGAGTGGGCCCAGTATGAGTACGCCATCATTAGGGTGTTTATTAATAGTTTTGGCTACTTGCTGCGAGATTCCACGGCTTTCTCTAGAGCTCAGAGTGTCCTGCCACATAGATGATTCTTGCCTTACGTGCACTGTGATGGCGATACTGACCGGCGTGGCCGCCCCCTTCCCGAACTGCTGGGGTAAATAACGGCATTAACCTCTTCTGTTGCTCTAGGTGAGACACGCCGCTGCCATAGGCCAGCTGCGACTGCCGGTGCCCAACGGTCCCGGCCCGGGTCCTCCGCCGCCTGCTCACGTCGCAGCCCAGCACCCCCACGGGGCTGCCTCTCGTATGCCTGGCCCAGCCTGCCCTGGGCTCCCACTGGCCAACGGGCCCTTCCCACCTGGCTCTGTCCCGTCTGGGGGAAGTCTCCATGCGCCGGGGCTGGGGAGCAATGGAAACGTGCCTTACCTGCAGCAGAACGCACTACCTCACGCCCGCCCGACACCAGCTGGCTGTGCCGAAGAGCAGTGGGCAGACCGGCATGTCACTCAGGTAGGCCCCGCCCCGCCCCTGCCCCCCTTGTGTCACATAGTTATACCTTAGCAACAAACCAATAATGTTAAAAGTAAGAGGTTACCTCCAAGTGCTCGTGCTCCTAGCCCCTGGAATCCCTTTGCTGCTCTTCCTCAGCATTTTTTTCTCTCGCTTCCCACAGGGGCTTCAGAAAGTTCCGAGTTTGTGTACTGCTGCCCCCAATGGCAAACAGACTTTCTCTCTCACTGGGACGTCCCCCATTTCCCAGTCAGCTGGCACTGGTGCTCAGAATCAGGTCGGGCAGCCCAGCGTGCCGAGCGACTCGCCACCACAGGGGGGCGCTCACAATCACCTCCCCCCCCCTCCCCACACACCTACCTCAGGTGGACAGCAAGGCGTCCCCTTAACCAAAGAGAGCGGGCCTTCAGGGAACGGCACACCGAGCAGCGCCGCCCTCGCTGTTGACGGGCCGCCTAATCACGTCCATCAGGCAGCGGCGGGCACCGCCCCCAGCCCTGGCCCCGCCCTCACGGGGCCCCGCACCCCAGGCCCTGGGCTCACTTCAGACAATCCTCAGCTCTCTGCCTTGTTGATGGGAAAAGCCGGTAACGGTGGCCCCAGTGAGAGGCTCAACAACATCCACCCGGCCGCCCATGGCCCCGGGGCCCCGGGGGATGCCCCCTCGCCACCCCCCAAGCCTGCGGAACCCAGCGCCACCAGCCTTAACGGCCCCCCCTTGGGTCTGGGACCTACAGTAAACGGGAGGGGCTTGGATGACTCGCGGAGCCCCCTAGCTGCAGATCCCCCCATCCTTGGACGTAAACCCCTTCTGTCCCTGGCACCCTCGTCCTCTGTCTCCATCTATCCGAGTTCCACAGATGTGCTGAAGGCTTGTAGGTGAGTCCCTCTACTCCCATAATGCACTGCATCCTCCCCTCCCGAGGACCTCCTGGTCCTATGTGTCACCAGCAAATAGAGTAGTGGTCATACGAGGAAAGGTTAGTTGAGCTAAATCTGTTCAGCCTCAAGCAAAGGAGACTGAGGGGGGACCCTGATCCAGGTCTATAAGCTTCTAACAGGTTTGGATGCTGTACAACCAAATAGTTATTTCAGCATTAGTTCAAATACAAGAACTCGTGGCCATAGGTGGAAATTAGCGAGAGAACATTTGAAGATAGATTTAAGGAAGCACTTCTTTACGCAGCGTGTAGTCAGAGTATGGAATAGTCTTCCTGATAACATAGTGCAAGCTGAATCCTTAGGTTCCTTTAAATCAGAGCTAGATAAGATTTTAACAACTCTGAGCTATTAGTTAATTTCTCCCCAAGCGAGCTTGATGGGCCGAATGGCCTCCTCTCGTTTGTATATTTCTTATGTTCTTATGTTCAGACACTGGAGCAGTAGTAAGGCTGCTTTGAATGTAGTGTTTGTGGGCTTTGTGTGACGTAATGCAGTCCTTAGGCGGACACAGACGATCCATGTTTTGTGTACTGTCTGCCTGGGAGCTAAGGGGGAACAAAAACATGGACCGTCTGGGGGGCCCTGAGGACTGGGTTCAGAAATACTGACCTAATGAACCAAACCCCGATATGTTCCGCGTGGTCATGTGACCTTTGCCGGTCCCCCCCAAAGGCTACCTCATTCCCGCGAGTGCATCATGGGAGGCTGCTGTTTGCCGGGTTCTTGGGATTTCTTTCAGAAATGTGCTCCTCACCAAATCAGATACGACGACTCTGTCTCAGTTCCACACTTCAGTCCAGGGGCAACAGATGTCACCTGCATGTTTGGATGTGTGTAATACAAATCTCAATGCCACTTCACAGTAAGGCTTCCCATTGCCACTTATAAATGGTAATAACTGATCAATTAAAAAAATGCTTTACAAAGTGTTACAACCTAATAAACTGATTATAAACCATTCATAAACTGTTTCTCAGGGTAGTCTTACTGTAAAGTGGTGCCAAGGTCTTTTTGCCACCACTGTGAAATGTGGCTTTTGGTGAGAGAGCCTCTTATAAACAGCATGTGTGTAGATGCTCGACAGCGTGGGCTCTCACTTTCTTCCCTGCTCACTGTTCTTGAGCTCATTCCTGCTGTTCCCAGTGCAGTGAGCTCAGTCCCAGGAACGAACACTGCATGCGTTTGCGTGTTGGGATTTTAAGATGTATGGCTTTGTGAATTAGGTGCCTGTGGCAGTGTCCGGAAGGTCACTGATTGGAATCCCAACTGACTGTTGGGCCCTGGAGTAAGGCCCTTAACTCCAATAATGCCCCAGGGTTGCTGGATAGATGCGTGACACTGTGCGTGGACTCTGTGTGTTTGTCTCATATGAGAGCAAGATGTCAGAAAACTAGTGGATTCCCTCGTACCAGTGGCACTGCCTGCTTTCACTCAGCATCTGCAAGAGTCATGCCAGGCCCTATTATTTTCCCGCTTCCTTTAATTTCTAGATGCCACACAGGACTGGACAGCTGTAGGCTTTACTTTGGATTCTGCTGTTTTGAAACCTTGCCACGTTTCCGCTCAGTTGGCTTCATGTTGAGGTGTTGTGGAGCTCCGGCACCTCAGACTGCTGTTTGGGGTCTCAGCTCCTTGGTGATGCTCTGTGTCACCCCAGACCCCGGTGTGTGATGCTGGTGATGCTCTGTGTGACCCAAGACCCCGGCGTGTGATGCTGGTGATGCTCTGTGTGACCCCAGATCCCAGTGTGTGATGCTGGTGATGCTCTGTGTCACCCCAGATCCCGGTGTGTGATGCTGGTGATGCTCTGTGTCACCCCAGATCCCGGCGTGTGATGCTGGTGATGCTCTGTGTCACCCCAGACCCCGGCGTGTGATGCTGGTGATGCTCTGTGTCACCCCAGATCCCGGTGTGTGATGCTGGTGATGCTCTGTGTCACCCCAGACCCCGGTGTGTGATGCTGGTGATGCTCTGTGTCACCCCAGACCCCGGTGTGTGATGCTGGTGATGCTCTGCCCTGCTTGACTGGAAGCGGGTGTAAATGTGCCCATCCTCACCCAGAAATACTGTTACCCTAATCATAGGTTTGGTAAATGTGCTCATTCGCTGTGATTAGCTCTCTGGCAGTGCAGCTTATTACAGAGCATTGATTGGTCCAGTAGGGCTCAAGACATGTATTTTACAGACACTACAGTTCCATTGTTTCCCCTAGATTTACATCTTTTACTTGCAGGAGACCGTGTGCTACCATCTTCACCACCCTGAAAGAGAGATTTTTGTCTGCTTCTCAGGTGGTTAACGTGACATATTTTTCGATGCGCGCACTCTGTCCGCTGGTCGGAGTGTGCTCGCCTGCGTATGTCCGCACGTGCCTGTGCGCCCGCTTTGGGGTGGAACTCCCGCATGTGCAATACAGAGAGCAGAGGAGAATTGTAAAAGCATGACTGTGTAGAGACAAAAATGATAAGATGTTGTGTAAATAAGATAAATAAGGCTAATTAGTTTTACTAAAAGGACAATGTATAGACCTGTTCTATAGGAAAGCTAACCTTAAATAACTTCTGTTGTGATCGCATTCGTGACATGAATAAATAAGCCGGGTTGTGTTTGGGCGGCTTGGCCTCGACCCGCCAGTCATGCCTCACCTGACGTCTGTGGCCATCTGTCCAGGTCATGGGGCCCCAACAAGCGGGGGGGGGCCCCGTGAGGCGTAGGGGGGGTGGGTCTCACCAGCGTTGTTCTCCATACATCTGTCGCTTCCTTTTTTGCCCCCATTCTTCATTCCTTCAATCACGCTCGTGCTGTTGATGTCCTGTCTCCAGCTGCTTCATTCATCTCTGCAGTGTGCGTACGCGTTTGGCATGAGTGCAGGTTTATGCCGTTGTTTCTGCATGTGACTGTTTGACTGCTATGGCGTGCGACTCCCTTTGCCGACCTGAGCAGTGCCACCGGAGCCGGACTGAGGCCTCTGCTTTGCTCCTGTAGGTCATGGATGTTTGGAAGTACTTTGCCCAGTCTTGGTTCCCCAGATTGAGAGCCTCCGCCTCAGTGCAGCGTGTGAGGTTGTATTTACACAATGACAGGGCTGTGACCCCCCCCGATCCCGTTTAGCCAGCTCCTGTTTATGAGAGGTGCATTCTGGGTAATTGCCATGCCTCCATGTCAGGTTTGTTTGTTTTCCTACGGGCCTTGATAGGGATGTGCGTCAACGGCCCTGTGCGTCGTTTCAGGAATCTGGGCAAGAACGGCTTGTCGAACAGCAGCATCCTGTTGGGGAAGTGCCCCCCTCCGCGGGTGCCGGCTGCACCCGCCCCCCCACTGCCAAAGGACAAACTGAACCCCCCCACGCCAAGTATTTATGTGAGTACAGCTCTGTGGCTCTCAGTAAACACAGCCCACGATGCTGGAAGCCAGACTGAGGATCCTGTTGAGTTGTGTAAGTAAAACAAAAAAAATTATTATTGTTATTATTATTATTGCATATTAATTTGCCCCGCAGCTGGAGAACAAGAGGGATGCCTTTTTCCCACCTCTGCACCAGTTCTGTACGAACCCGTCCAACCCAGTGGCAGTGATCCGAGGCCTGGCTGGCGCACTCAAACTGGGTGAGCAAGTCTGCAGAAATATCCAGAACAGTCCCCCGATGCATACTCCAAGGGGAACGGGTCGGGAATCCCGTGCAAAGTCGCACGCCGAATACTCCTGACCTGCTGGGTGATGATAGTGCCACCTGCAGGCGGTTTGAGTGGGTGCAGGTGGCTCCCTGTCCCGCAGAGTGTGGCGGCAGCGACGGAGAGCTCACTGACTGCGAGAACCTCACGCACTGGCAAATGCGCCAAGCCATACCGCCAGTGGTTCTCCAGCGCGGGGGGTTCGAATCCCTCCACTGTATGTGTGTGTGTTTGCTGGCTCTCTTAATGTTACATGAACTTTTCCTGTGCTCTAGTTTCCACACACAGTCCAAAAACATGCAGACATGCATGTCAGTTGTTCTCAGTCCTGATCCTCATTCCAACCCACACAGCTTTCAAATTGCCACATTTATTATTAGCCTAGATTGGCTCCAGCTTCCCCATTACCCAGGTGGCTTAAGCGGTATAGATAATGGATGGCTGAATTATTATCCTATTAAGGATCATATAAGCCTGATTAAGGTAGGGTTGGAATGAAAACATTCTGGGACCACCAGGAACAGGACTGAGATCCCCTGAGGAAGGTAAACTGGTGTTTGTTTCTGAATTTCGCATATTTTGTGATTGTGTGGGTGTATGTGACCCCTAACTGCCTGGTATCCTGTTCAGGCTATATATCCCTGTGACGCTGGTTAAGCAGTTGGATGTGTGATTGGTTTATGGATGGATGTAGGGGTGGGCATGCAGTACAGTAATACGGTATAGCATGGTAATTTGGAGGCATTTGACTGCAAGGATCCGTCCCCACTGCTGAATGAATTTTATCGCCAAGATGTGAGAATGCCGGAATACCACTGCTTTTGAAAATAAGCACAATATCATATACCACGGTATGACAGTATGCACAACAGCCCAAGCCTAGATGGACACGTTAGTAATGCGTCCTGTGTTGTGCAGATCAGTCATGGGGCTCCCTCTAATGGCAGTGGTCATGCGTGCTTCCTGGTAAAGGCCGCCTTTCTCTTCTCGCAGACCTGGGCCTCTTCTCCACCAAGACGCTGGTGGAGGCCAATCCCGAGCATCTGGTGGAGGTGCGGACACAACTGTCCCAGCCTGCCGATGAGAACTGGGACGCCACAGGCACCCGCAAGGTGTGGCGCTGCGAGAGCGGCCGCTCGCACTCCACCATCGCCAAGTACGCACAGTACCAGGCGTCATCCTTCCAGGAGTCCCTGCGGGTAAGCCTGCCCCCTAGTGTTCACTCTTAGCTCTGGTAATAACGGTGATACAATGGCACACAGTTTTCTGCAGTTTTGTGTTTCTCTTCAGTAAAACATGGGATGAGATTGAACTAAATATTGTGTGAAATGCCTTGGTGACCTCATGTGAATGGACTGTGAATGGGTTTTTTTTTTTTTTTTTTTTTTTTTTTAAATCTTGCCTTCCGAAGGAGGAAAATGAGAAGAAAGGGCAGAAGGACCACTGGGACGTGGACTGTGCCTCCTCGGACAGGTAAAGCCCCGGCTGTGCACTGTAGCCGCCCTTGTGTGCCATAGTGGAACTAACATGTGGCTTCTCTGCTTCCCCCCACAGTGTGGGCAGGCGACGGAAAGGTCCCATTAAGTACATAAAATTTGGGACGAACATTGACCTGTCAGACGAGAAGAAGTAGGTGTTCATTTTGTGGTCCTGATCTTTCACGTCCTAATACTACTTCGGAGTGTTTATGACATGTTCTTGCTGTGGAGTGGTAGCTCTAAAGCTAGGGATCTGTGCCAGCGATCGGAAGGTTGCTGGTTTGAATCCAGTGAATATCAGGAGTGATTCTACTCCGTTGGGCACTTGAGCAAGATCCTTAACCTGCAATTGTGTTGTCCTGGGTATATTAATCTACATCCACAATCACAATCACAACTTTTTTATTGATCCCCGTGGGGAAGTTCCTTTATTGGGGAAATTCTTTTTCACGCCTCCCTCAACTTGCTCATTGCAGAGCAAGCTGTCCGCGAAGGGCTGCCACCCATTGGGGCGCCCAGGGAGCTGGGGGTTAAGGGTCTTGCTCAAGGACCCGCAGACATGCTGAGGCTGGGTAGCCCTCCAAGCAGGTCCACCAACTTACAGGGAAATTTTGGGGTTGGTGGCAAGATTGGCACTCCAAGCACCGTTAAAAACCATTCAGACTAGTGTGGTGCTGAGGTATTGCCCGCTGCACGGCTGCACTCAGGTTCAGGTTCGTCGTGTGGTGGGTGCGGTAAGGCACTGTAATCAGCGTGGGCTCCTTACATTACCTCACCTTGCTGTTATGGTTTTTCGTGCTACAGCATGATTAAAAAACAGCTTATGATTGAAAGGAGGGAAAATAATCTTATTTATGGTTTTAGATATTGTTATAACCAAAAGAATGCTGGGGAACATTTCCCATGAAGTCTCCATGCCCCCCTCAACCACTGCCCTTTGCTGTGCGGTGTCGCCCCCTGCTGTTGGACAAATGGTATTTCCATGTCCAAGGTGGCCTCCTCTCACAGTCTATGTCTGTGTCTGCAGGTGGAAGCTGCAGCTGCAGGAGCTGAGCAAGCTGCCTGCGTTTGCCCGCGTGGTGTCTGCGGGGAACCTCCTCAGTCACGTGGGGCACACCGTCCTGGGCATGAACACCGTGCAGCTCTACATGAAGGTCCCCAGCAGCCGCACGCCAGGTCCGGCATGACCCCCACTCCCACAAGGGGCCCCGACCCGTTGGCCTTGCGGGTAACACGGCCTGCGAGACCGACATGTGTGCCTCTGCTTGGCTTTTCAGGTCACCAGGAGAACAACAACTTCTGCTCCGTCAACATCAACATCGGGCCTGGAGACTGCGAGTGGTTCGCGGTGCCAGAGGTCTACTGGGGCGTCATGAATGACTTCTGTGAGAAGTACGCTGGAACCACGCTGCCGGATGGCAAAATACTGATGGTCATGTTTAAGTGTCTGTGCTGCTTTGAGCACATTTGGGCGCCAAGTCTTTCCCAGAAGTGCTTTAGTTATGCAGTCCTTTCCTCCATTGCCTCCTCATCTCTTTCGACAGGAATAATATCAACTTTCTCATGGGCTCTTGGTGGCCCAACCTGGAGGATCTGTACGAGGCCAACGTGCCCGTCTACCGCTTCATCCAGCGGCCCGGAGACCTGGTGTGGGTCAACACGGGCACGGTGCACTGGGTGCAGGCCATCGGCTGGTGCAACAACATCGCCTGGAACGTGGGGCCGCTCACAGGTCCGCCCCCGCCCCTGCCCTTGCTCGCTGCCTCAATCCACTCCATCCGCTCACTGAATCTCCCTGTTTCCCCCACAGCTTACCAGTACAAGCTTGCCGTGGAGCGATACGAGTGGAATAAGCTCCAGAGTGTAAAATCCATCGTCCCCATGATTCACCTGTCCTGGAACATGGCCAGGAACATCAAAGTGTCAGACCACAAGCTTTTTGAGATGATCAAGTGAGTAGGCCTCTCCGTTTCAGCCACCTTTGCCGTGAGCTCTGTCGGACAAGTCTGTCGCATCCAGGAGCTTGTCAGTGTTTTTTCAGATTCTGCAGCCAATAGTAGTAGTAGTAGTAGTAGGTCACGCGGAGACAACCGAAAGTGTCAGAATTACCTTATTTTAACCCCACGGCCCACCTTCCCCAGGTACTGCCTCCTGAGGACCTTGAAGCAGTGTCAGATGCTGAGGGAGGCTCTCATCTCCGCTGGGAAGGAGGTGCAGTGGCACGGAAAGACCAGGGAGGAACCGGCACACTACTGCAGTATCTGTGAGGTGAGGCAGTGTGTTAGCTATGGTCCGACTGGAGGCGGGGCTTTTATGCTGCCCGTATGTGATTGGCCACTTAGACAGTGGTGAGTTAGACGCCCTTAATGGATCCCTTTCTGTCTATAAGAGCATTAATCAGCTGAGTGGCCTGTGTGAAAACTGAAATGTATATTCAGTCTTGCCAGTGACTCTTCAAGGGGTCATGAAATTGACTGTAATTGTTTTAGATCGTTTTTGGTGTAAATTAATTTTTTGTTAATTGCTTCATATAAATATCTGTTGAGGGTGTGTGAAAGCAAGTCCCGGCTGTTTGTTGGGCTCTGGCCCCTTGACCCCTCCTGCTCATCTGGCTGTCACAGGTGGAGGTCTTCAACCTGCTCTTTGTCACCAATGAGAGCAACTGGCGTAAGACCTACGCGGTTCACTGCCAGGACTGTGCCCGCAAGGCCAGCGCCGATCTGCACGCCTTTGTGGTGCTGGAGCAGTACAAGATGGAGGATCTCATGCAGGTGTACGACCAGTTCACGCTGGTGAGTACCCTTGACCGGTGCCAATCCCCACCACCTGTCTTAAGTCCACAAAAACGTACCTGACTGAGATATGGCCACGGCCCCTTCCATGTCTCCCCACAGGCCCCGCCTTTGCCTCCTCCCTCATCTTGACGTCGACATTTCTTGCCCTGCGGACCGTGCGCGGGAAGTCGAGGAGGCCTTTCTGATATTCAGGAAGCCGGCCGGTCCAGATGCCGCTGGGCTCTGTAGCTAATCCTACGAGGCTGCGTCTGGAAGCTTCTGTCTATGCAACCTGCCGACCCAACGATGGGAGGGCGGGGGAACCCCCCTGGGACACTGGACAGCCACCCTGGCTGTATGCATATAGAGCCCATTGGGAGGAAGCGCCCCTTTTGTACATATCGATACCTTCACCGGTCACAACTGGCAACGTAACACAAAGACTACTGACCCGAATCTCCGTTTTCTATTGTTTTTGGGCTGATATGAAGTTTTTTTTTTTTTCTTCCCCTTTCTTCCTCTTCTCCTCCCTATACCCACGAAATGAATACTAGCTTGGCTGGTCTTTTTTTTGTATAGTAGACAGACATTTTAAGTCTATTTGGGCAACAAAATAACAAAGAAAAATGGGGAAACAAAATTTGTAATGTGAAAAGTTAGGTGGTATAATTTTTTATGGCTTTGGTTTTTCGTCGTTATTTTTGGAACCATGTTGATAAATCTTTTGGTTTCTTAGTTAAAATTTTAAAAAAAGGGAAAAATCAAGGACGACAGCCAAGTCAAGAGAATGGGTTGCACATAGACTAAGAATTAAACATTAATTTGTGATTTTCTTTGTTTCTAATCTTGATGTAAATTTACACTATTTATAAATACATATTTATTGCTTGGAAATATTTGTGGATGGAATGCTGTTATTTTTCCCAGAGTACCTGCCATTAAATTTTAAGGAGTTCTGTCATTTTATGCACCAACTCCTATTTACCTTTTCTATATATAAATGAAACTGCTTAGCAACCTTGTACAGAAACATCATTAAAATTGTTTTATTGTTTCCTGTACGACCTGACTTATTCGCGCCGGATTGGTCGGTGGGCTATGCGCGATGCTGTGCCGGGGGGGCGGGATTAGGGGTTGACTGATCACGGTGATATCTGTTAGTCTGTAATCAACCCGGTGGATGCTGTCCAACTGTGTTTTTGTTTCTGATTTACTGACACTTGTGTTGCACACAATAGCACCCTTCCCACCCCGATTCAAACCTGGCCCTCAATCCTAAATCCAGGCCATGTTTTCAGTACTTCCAGCCCTTGAGGACTGTGATCTGAACATCCCTGCTGTAGGGGGGCCCGTTTGGCCAGGGCTGCAGGCCTGAATCCTGCCTCTGTCGTTTTCCTCTCTGCTCCGGTTGATATGCAGTTCGGTTGGTAGTCGTCTCTGAATGACCCGTAGCATATAACTCTGTGTGTATGGATTATGTTTATATTACATAGTGGGGGCAAATATCTCCCACAATGTGATTAAAAACCTGTTATTTTGATGGTCCCCCATTTTCAGTTCCACACAAAAATCTGTCATCGTCACTTTTATTTGGTTACTTGCGGTTAAGGTTAGGGCTGGGTAGGGGTTAAGGTCATCATGTTGGGATTAAAGTTTTCCCCATAGGAATGAATGGTGAGTTCCCACAAATATATTACAAACTTATGTGCTCTCCTCCAACCCTGACCAGTTGAAATGCTTATAAAATAGTTGGATTTGTACATCTAGGATGTTATGAAATGGTTACCCCTGCTGTGTGTCTTTGACTGATGCTGATATGAAGCAGGTTTTCCTCTAGCTATTGGTTACATCTGTAGGCTTGATCACAGCGCCATCTGTTGCTGATGTTGTGCCAGTGCGGTGGAGCTGCTTGAGCCTGGCTGCTGGTGGCAAGATGGTCCTTGCAGGCGCCATGCAAGCTGCCGTTGAAGCCCCCCGCCCCCCAGCAACTGAGCTGCGATCCAGGTCTCTCCTGCCAGACGCAACCAATAGGCAATGATACCGGTGGCCCTGCCCTTCCCTACCTGCTGAGCCTGGCCTCTGGACGGGATGCAAGTGAATCAGTCACCGGCCCTATAAACCTGGGACTGTTTTGTGATGCTGGGTGTGGGGCTCGTTAGGGTTTTTTCACTCTTTGCTTAAATCTGTTTGCCATTCTATGGGGAATAAGGCTTTTTGATATATCCCCCGAGCAACAGCTGCAGTGTAGTTCAGAAAGCTCTCTTAGTCTTCTGAAGCGACAGGTAAGCATCAAAATTTGCTTTTGGTCTTTAGGATTTGAAGTCCTAATTGTTCAAGAGGACACTGAAATATCACAGCAAATGTCTCTGGATACTTGCTGTGCTCAGGTCCGTCTCCCAAACGATTCCTAGTGTTTAGTCCCTCCTCTTTAAGTTACCGCTAATAGGATTCGTTAGCATAGCATAGCAGTGAGGGGGTGTTCCACCATGGTGGTCTTACCGACAGTGCCTGGTTTAGCTTAGAGGGAGAGATGGTGGTTCAGGAGGTAGTGCTATTGTTCGGCAACCAGAGGGTTGTCTGTTCAAGTCCTGGTTCCTCCTGACATCAAAGTGTCTTTGAGCAAGACACTGAACCCCAAATTGCTCCCGGTGTGCAGATTGGCCCCTTGCATGGCAGCCTTCGCCACCAGTGTATGAATGTGAGGCATGTATTGTAAAGCGCTATATAAATGCAGTTCATTTACCATTTATTTACCATTTAGAGACATTACCTTCATATGAAATGATCTGTGGTCAGTCGAAGTTTAACCTGGGAGCTTCCAAGGCAACTATGACGGTTACGGTGTCCTGATGGCTTACGGCTTTCTTTCATTAACCTGGGATCAGTAATGCAAATTCCTCTATGAAGTGTAAGCACGCTGCCTGTTGGGTGCGTGAATGAAATCTCGTTTGAGGGCTGTGTGTTTGCAGGTGCAGGAGCCACTGGCCACAGACAGCATCCCTGTAGCTGCTGGAGCCGCTCTGGAACCGCACCGGGACGCCATTGGAGACCGCGGGGTGTGGAGCTCGCCAC
>JAABNX020000088.1:1761023-1774482 GCA_015163995.2 Mormyrus lacerda
AAACAAGTAAATCCAAAGAAACTACAGTTCTAGACAAGAATGCGTTTTGGGTCATAAATTAAATAATTCATATTTACTAGGTCTGCTATATTCTGCATAGCGAGAACCTCTGGTTGCTACAGAAAGGCTTCACTGCCACCGAGTGTGTTTGTTTAGTGCGAAATGTAGCATACAGCTGGATCTAAAGCCAGCGTTTTAATAAGCACAGTGAAGATCACCTCTGGCACACTGTTCCTCACAGCAAAGCAAAGGCACATCGAAGTTCAGCCTGCGTGGGCTGCCCATTCACCCTCTGACGTCCAGCCATGCAAACAGGAGACACAGGTGATGGCGCACCCCCACCGAGCGTGCCAGATAATCCGAAACGCGCTCCGGAACCTCCACATTCCCGCCAGGAGGCAGGACCTATTAGAGAACATACAGCAAATTTCACTGCCAAAGAAACCCCCCGGAAGGGCGCCGAGTTGGTGCAGGCCATGCCAGCTCTACACTGCGGTGGCTGAGGTAGGGATGCCTATATTAGGGAGCTGGGGGGGGGGTTCCGCTTGTGATGTCACAATCATGCCACACAGACATGACTTCACGTCTGATCTTGTTGAGGCCTCTTGTTTTACATTCCAGTCTGCAGAGCAGCCCATGATATGGGGGAGTGAGGGACAGCACCACTCCACCATGCTAATTTAAAGGCAATAATGGATATGTAGGGCTGTCTCTTTGTCCAGGATGCACTAGGGACACGGCAGCCTTTAAATGTGTAACATTATATGCAACATTGGACAGGGGGGCCCTGACTTTCCTGTTACGTTGCCGTTTACTGCTGTGGTCCCCACTCAGCTTAGAGCTTGCCTGGTGATGCGTGTTAGGATCTGCAAAGCTGAACTGATCAGGATGAGCACTCTGTGTAAATAATAATGGACAGAACTCTTGCCTGGGGGGCATTGTGTTGGGCTTCCTGTCTCATGATGAAACAGTGCCAAGCATGGATGGATGGATGGGTGGATGAATCAGCAGGCTTATCCTTCTTCCCTAAAAAATAATAGGTAAATGTTCAATTTTCTAAATAGCTGTGAAAATTGCTAATGTTCTCCCTCTTATGAGCTGTGAAACATATAAATGGTTCCAGCTTTGGTGGTTGTGAATACGTTGGGAGCTCATGTCGTTGTTACCCATGATGTTACCCGTGACACACACTCTGGCTCATGTACAGCAGAACTTATACTCTCTAAACTGCTAAATTTTGTTGGTGGGTGTTAAAATTTCACACCACAATAATAATATTAATCATTTTAATATTAATCAGTTATTTTAACAGAGGATTAACTATGCAAACGTATGCCCCTTTTTGACTTTATACTGACCCGTCTACAGGAATCCTGTGTCCTGACTTAAAAAGGCCTTTCTCTCTCTCCACGTCTTCCCTTATTTCTCTACCCCTCCCTCCTTTTCCTGCAGATTTTAGAAATGCACGCAGGAACGCCCGCCCCCCCACACCCCATTGCTCTGTGTTGACCATCACGCAAGTCCTCTATGACCCCAGTTCGCCAGACCCCCCCCCCCCCAAATATCCTGTGAGTAACCTAACCCAGGGGAGCATTCTCACTTCCTGCGGGCAGGCCTGTGGACGTACCCCCTCCCCCCCCACACCTTTATCCTGGAAGTTCCAAGCGTGTTCTTTTTAAACATTCCATTCCACCCCCCGCCACACCAAGCCGAGGTTTCCTGGTCTCGCCCCTCACCCGGTGGGGGTGGGGGGGAAGTCAGAGCTCTCCAGGCTTCTGGGGTGCCACCTTCCATGAGCTCACCAGCCGGCTTAACAGAAGACCTTCTGACCGAAACAATGCCACCACACCCCTCCCTGAGAAGGAAGCATCGTAATCGCGGGACACGGGTCCGATTGTTAGGGCCCCCTAGGGTGGGGTGACAGACACCAGGGCAGGGTCGCCCCAGCCGCGATGACTGGGGAGTGGCTGGCCCGGGTTCCTCACCATTTTATTCTCTTCATTGTTACCAGTGAGCTGATAAGGCAAAGGGACGGGATTCCAGGTCCCCCCCCGACGCCATGTATCATGGGAAAGGCAGCACTCTCATGAAAATAAAGAGAGAATGTTGAGCTGGGGCATTGTGCTGACGGGCAACAACATGCTCATTTGGGGGAGGCAACCTTCACCTTTCTGGCCATCAAAACTTAACCATAATAAGGAAGAATGTCCCTCCATCCGTCCGTCCGTCCATCCATCCACACAACAGCTTGTCCAGGTGAAACTCACAGCATGAGCACCGACCTAATTCCTCAATAAAATATCACATTGATATCAGACATTGATAGCCTGAGTATCTGGCAGCAAAAGCATTTTCAAATCACAGGGACAAAACGTTGTATCCTACGACGTGGCCCGGAGCAAAGACCAATCTCAGACTGTAGCAATGGCCAGTACCGTGTTTGTTGGTATACAAGCAATCATCCATACTGCCTTCTTGTCTTTCGAAAAAACAGGGCGACATCATTGGTCAGCCACATAATTCAATAGAAAGCTGGGCTTCTACAGGCCTTTAGGAGACATCACTACTGCTCACATGTAAATGTGACCAGATTAGCCCCTGATGAGGTCACAGTCACATGACCTAACAGTACGAGTCTGTGCACAATGCCCACTGTGTGCTAAGTCTGAGTGTCGACCTCGTTGTGACAGTTGTAATGCCATTCATGTCTGTGTGAGTCACAATCATCTGAACTGAACTGCAGCCAACATGCCCCTCTTCTTAAACACAATGCAGTTGGGTACGGCTTTGCAGCAGCCAGCCAGACGGTGGCACAGTGGTTGAGGAACTAAATATCGGCAAGAAATGCTGCAGGACGTGTTAGTTATGGCGTTTAAACTGAATTGTCTTAAATACGATACGATACGAAATGAACGATATAAGCAGTACAACTGGAATACATAAATCCCTTTGGAAAAAAAAGGTTAATTAACTAATAAATTAACTTGTTACTTATTACAACTGTTGGTTGTGTTGCCTAAAGTGATAACATTGACAAACTCTAAACTGAAGCAAAATTAATCCTAGGCAAAATATTCAAATATATTATACTTTTATCACAGCGGCCTGGGGCTTGATCTGTGTCACTCACTGCTTCTCACACAGCAGCCTGGGGCTTCATCTGTGTCACTCACTGCTTCTCACACACAGCGGCCTGGGGTTTGATCTGTGTCACTCACTGCTTCTCACACAGCGACCCGGGGCTTCATCTGTGTCACTCACTGCTTCTCACACAGCAGCCCGGGGCTTCATCTGTGTCACTCACTGCTTCTCATACAGTGGCCTGGGGTTTGATCTGTGTCACTCACTGCTTCTCACACAGCGGCCCGGGGCTTCATCTGTGTCACTCACTGCTTCTCACACAGTGGCCCGGGGCTTGATCTCTGTCACTCACTGCTTCTCACACACAGCGGCCCGGGGCTTCATCTGTGTCACTCACTGCTTCTCACACACAGCGGCCCGGGGCTTCATCTGTGTCATTCACTGCTTCTCACACAGTGGCCCGGGGCTTGATCTCTGTCACTCACTGCTTCTTACCCAGTGGCCCGGGGCTTGATCTCTGTCACTCACTGCTTCTCACACACAGCGGCCCGGGGCTTGATCTCTGTCAGTCACTGCTTCTCACACACAGCAGTGTCTCTTTCACACACTCACACTTTCCTTTTCACATCTTTCTCTCTTGTTCCCTGTCTCTCTCACACACTCACAGTTTCCCTTCAGATCCTTCTCTCTCCCTCCCTGTCTCTCTCTCGCTCCCTCTCTCTCACACTTCAGATCCTTCTCTCTCCCTCCCTGTCTCTCTCTCACACACACTCATGCTGCACCTCCCCCTCTCTCACATACATTCTCTCTCTAACACACTGACACCCACTGTCTTGCCACAGTAACGGAGGGCTGACTGTCGCCACTTTGCCTTCCTGAAATGTGACTCACCCTACCCTGACACACGCCCACGCGTGCCCCCTCCTTCCGACTCTCGCAGTATTCCAGGTGTGGGTGTAAACGCAGCACCATCATGACTAGGCGAGCAAAAACCACAGCTCCTTTTTGCCCCCCACCCCCCCTCCACGCCCCCTACCCACGTGCTCCATTCGTGATGTCATGCGCGGTATGCCTGGCCTGTTCGTAGGCGGTGGGGGCCATGTGGGTGTGACCGCATGTTTCCCGCTGCCCAGTTCTTGCTAAATCACAGTTCACTTAGTAGGGCTGAAGTGTCACATGAAACCCCACAAGGAGCCTCATTGAACCTGAGAGTGACATAGCGTGGCTCAATGGCAGATGATTGGCTTCAGTAGCCAATCAGAGCAGCTTCAGTGGTTTGCTTTCTGATGTCTATAGAAATGTCTTAATCAGGCCCCTTATTGGTGGAATTCATATTAAATGAGATCAGGCTTAGCATTAAACTAGGACAGTGGAGATGGCTTTGATGCTTCCCAGGACAAACTGGAGACGTTTTTCTAAGTACCATACCCCCCCCCCCATAGATCTGGCCCCCCAGCCCTTTGCCTGGTCACACTGATTGCTCCTGTAAATGCAAGCAAAATGCTGGAAAACACAAGGGATGGACAGAACACTCACATCAAGTCTGAAAATCACCTCCATTTCACAGCGATCCCCAAAGGCGTAAAGTGCCCAGTTCCTCCAGAAGAGCCGCTGTCTGACCAATGAGAAGTATGTCTGAGCTAAGACGAGTATGACTGACCAAAGACGAGTGTCTGACCAAAGACGAGTATGTCCTCATACTCATACAAGCCTCAGTCTGCGTCTACCTTCATTGATCAAACGAGGAATAGCATCCACTGTCTCAGGGCTTGTCATTCAAAAGGATGGGTTGTGGCACAAGCTTACTCTAGCCAGCCGGCTGATTTGTCACCCAGGGAAGCATTTGGCACAGCTGCCAGCTGATTGGCAGAGCAGTGTGCCCATCACAGCAGGCCAGTCAACCAATCACAGCTTGCTCTGGTGCCACGTACTTGAAGCATCTGTCCGGCCTGTCAGCCGAGGTTCGTGGAGGCCCTGCCAGCTTTGTTCCACCCAGATCACCGGGTGATGTGGCACGGTCGGGGCTATACAACATCACAGGCTGAGTCACCCTGGACCTCAGCCGAAAATCCACAATCAGATTTAGTCACCGAAACCACGGAAGGTCAGTGCCCTGACATATTGGAACCTGCCCATTGCCTCCTCAATAGCCACCACGGGCAGAACTAGGCTGACCCAAAACTATGGATTCACAATAACTTTCACTGCACTATTAAGCCCACAATGCAAATGAACAATCAACACCTGAATACTGAGTTTTTTTGGGGTTTTTTTTGGGGGGGGGGGTCAAGCTCCTATTTAGACAGAATTTCGACACCTTGCGTACACCACATCCTTGGTGACTTTCACAGAGAAAAAGTGAAAAAAAAAAACGTCTTGCTTTCCCAAAACTGCCTCCCTCAGAGTTAGAGGTAATGTCTGAACCAGACGCCCAGGATTTTAAAAAGCCTCCTATCTGTCAACACTTAAAAATTAATTACCTTCCCAATCACGGAATGCAAACCCAACAAACACAATCATAAGTTGAACATTAGAACAAAATGATTATTTTTATTTATGTGAAGAAAGATTTTTTTACCTGTTAAATTGAATTCTCCTAGTCTGTCTACATTTTGATTGTTGGTCTTCAGCCTGAATGAGATAATTAAGACGTATTTAGTTTTTGAAACAAGCTGATCATGGAACGTGAAAGTATGTAAATAAGGTGTGTGTCTTGGCGGCTTGCGTTGGTTTGTGCTGGGACCCAGGTGAAACCTCCCATATTCTTGCCCCTGAGGACCAACAGAGGCTCCTGGGTAGCCAAGCAGCAGGGGTCATATCAGCTTCCATTGAGACGTGTCATAAAAACGCACTGCTGTCACCATCCTCAGAGGCTATGGACTGAAGTCAGCAAACCACTCGGCCCAGAACTCCGTTCCAAGTAGTGCCACTGCCCATAACCCCCATATGGGGGTAATATAACATAGGAACCCACAACCCTGTGCTACAAAACTGGATGGGTAGATGGATGGATATAATATTAGGGGAACCAGGACCCCATGGAGTGTACCATTAGTCGCTTGTCGCTATAGCAGTTTAACGGTATAGCAGTTTAAGGTTTTTTTTCTGTCTCGGCATGACCGCGTATTAATGTAAACTGGCCACAATAACAAGCTTTGCGAAAAAGTGAATGTTCATTTAACCATAGCCAAAGAAAAAAAACACGGCAAAGTTTTTAAAAGGTACGCTATCTTTGGTACCCTCATTCTGGTCACGTGAGTAGAGCAGCCATTCCTGGGCCAAGAACCAGCAGGGTTTTGGTGAAAGATTCATACCCACGTTTCAGCCCAAATCGTCCTCCTGACACTAATACATCACTTCAAAATCAGTTTTTTCTCTTTGTTCAGCACAAATGTAAATGATTTCAGTGTTTGATGGGCCTAACTGGAGCACTATGAACATTACTGAATTATCAAACTGAATATTCATGCACTGAACACCTGAAATGCAACTTTACCGTGTTACTCGGGGGAAACTAAGCTTCAGCGTTTCCAGTTAATACTCTTTATTTCTTTGGATAGCATTAAGACAGCAGATAACAAAGGTAGAAATATTAATGGAATATTAATGGATGAATTTGAGTTCAATATTAATCTGATGCAATTTAAATGTCACCAAATACTCAATTTTGCTGTAATCAGCCCACGTCTAGGTCTGCATATGATTCTAACTTTATGTTTCTACATTTGCGTGCATCCGTATGTCTGTGCATTAATACACACTCTCTCTACTCTTCACGGGTTAATTCAGGTGGAAAACGCACCAATTTCCAATGCTAAATAGGTGTTCATAATAACAGATTGCCATGAATTCTAAAATACAACGTGAAGTACATTTCCTAATGGATATCGTCCACTGAATCATTAGTATTCATAACACGGCTTGCTCCGGCATCTCTGTATCAACACTGGCGTCGCAAGGAGCTTTAGGCTAGAAAGAAACGCTTTGCCCATTCTCTCCAGCAGTCGAAAAGTACAGAGGTAAAACACTGGTAGAGTACCGACAATCCCAAAAAAGGAAGAAAAAAGAAAGAGTACTTCATCATAAGGAACATCCCGGAATAGCGGGTAAAAATTATGTCAAAGGTTTCGCTTTGCAAACCGCGTTTCTCCGTAACAGCCCTTGAACAATCTTCAGGGTGCATTAATAGTTTTTTTTCTCAGTTATAGGAGAGGACGGCATGCATGAAGTGTCTTAGCGGTGGAAAAGTGAGGAAACATTTTCGCACCCTGAAACGCCACAAGCGGCCATTGTTCGGGGCCCCCGCTCTCAACCACTACACGGCCGGACGCGCCACGGACGGCGGTCCACGGGCGATGCTCCCAGCCGCTCTCACGATTCATTTACGTCTACAGTAAGACACCCCGCTACTGTTCTGCCTTATCAAAAATGTAAGTAAATAAACAAATACATACATGTTACTGTTATCGATATTAATAATCATAGGCGTAATACTAATTATTATATTATCTAATTCTACTACGATCGTTCTGGAATAAAAAGATCGCTGCGGTGGTTAAATAATGAGAGAGGGAAAACGTAAATACTTCCTAACTGAACCAAAAACGCTTGATCCTTGAATCATTTAAAATGTTGCTGGCGTGCGAATGCTATGCTGTCATATCGTGTCATCTCGACACAGGTGTGTGACTAATGTTTTAAAATAGTGTTGGTTTAGAAATGCGCTTAACATTCGGAAGTTGGTTATTAACACTTAAATGTGTGGCTCGCAAGCGCCCCCTTATGGAAAATTGTGAATAATTCGGCTCACTTTGACGGAATAGACGGGTTAACGAATGCCGAATCAAAGGTAGAGCTACAAGTAATGGCATCACTCTCCATGTTAAAACAATAGCATAATAAAGGCTCCAAAGAGAAAACAATGATTACTCAAAAGGTTTGTTTCTGAAGTTTCAAATCGTAGTGTAAGGGTAGACTAAATTTAAGCAGGATGCATGAAGAAATAATATATTTATTATACAAAGATAATATGATCTCAGCGTTTTTGGGATGGAATTTTATACAGGTAGACGTATTCTTCTACACGCATGGATGTTAAGTATCTAAATGTAATGGTAATTATCTCACGCAATTAAGTTAGGTGTAATATAGCTTGTGAAAGATGACAGAAAACAATGATGCATCTCCAACTGAACGAAATGTTTTATGGTTTTAAAAACTTAATTTCTGACCATTTGCAATCAGAAAGTTACTGGGCGCAACACCGATGGTGACTGTAATGTCACCAGCAGGCTAATTCCGCTGCAGTGTATCGTGTGAGCAAGTATATCAACAGCTGTCAATTCAGACTAAAATAAAGTAAAGAAAGGAAACCGGCCCCCACTTTTCCACCCCTCTTCTCCTTTCTTCCTCAAGCTAACCATTTTATTCTTTTTCTCCACTCACTCCACGTTCAGTCATGGGGTCTCCCCGGGGTAATCACATTCCAAAACACACACAAGAATTTCCTTCTCTCCAGTTCACATACCACCCCTCCTCCCCTAACCTAGAGGAAAGACATACAGAACCCGGGGTTCAGCCAAGCAGTCTTTAAAGATTGCATTCAGTCCGCTTTCATTCTCTGCTCGTGCTCTTCACTAAAGGTGCAAAGCAGGGAAGTGCCGCATTCCGCCCGCTTCGAGAAATATTGTCAAAAATGTAAAACACGTAAAACCACACAGCATTAAATGTAGGTCCGACCACCGAGAGACCACACACCAAGTGAACGTAGTACTCTCACCACGCTCACCAAAAACGAGAAAATCATTATATGGAACTGGACTGAAGTGGCTTTTGTACCATAACGACCTAATAAATTGCGCCTGTGTGTTTTTTCCACAGAAAACAGTAAAATATTCAGAAACACACACATGCGCGCGCACACACAACAGCACTGGGCTACGTGTGCTTGGAGACCCATTAAAATGACCACCACCTCTACCCAAAGAAATCCGCATTTACATCTCACAATTATGTCGGTATATTTCGAAAGAACAAAAAGAAAAAGAGGCAGAGGAATGCTAACGAAAAGGGACAAACGAGCAGCTAGTATGCTCTCCGCTCCGCTACCTTTTGTCTGCCCCTGCTGTAAAGTCGCGCATTTCCCCGCCGCCTTCCAGAGCTGCAGTCGCTGGGGAGCCGCCGCAGACGCCAGACAATCTGCTGTAAGGTCTACAGTCTTCCCCCAAAAGGAAGAACAAAACAGAAAGAAAAAAGGACAGAAAGAAACCAAAAAATCCACCGCGAGGGGAAAATGGCTGTGCAGCAAATGAAAAGAGCTCCTCAATTGAATATTCACTTAATGATCTCATCATTCACTCATCTGCTTGTTATTTCCCGTTCCTCTTATCGGCTGCCTCGATGCGTCTCCGGTTGCCAGATCAGTAGGAAACGGCGACGGTTTTAATGTCGTCCGCGATCTCAGCCCATTCACAAACGGTACTGCTCAGCCCCCGAAATGACTTATGAGCTGCAGTCACCTCTGAATTCCCCTAGCTCGGGCGGGACCGTCCCTAGCGCGACCTACTACTTCGGGGACAGACATATGTATATTTCGTGCTGGAATTTCAGACAGGAAAGTCCTCGTGCATGAAAACCCCGATACAATCTCCGGAGGGCAGAAAAGCGTCGGTCTAATAAAGCACTAATTTCACATTTCCCCTTTACAATAAAAAAGCTTTGCTGTGCGGATGAAAGATGAAAACTATGTAACGACACTTATCTATATGTGCAAGTAGCCCACTGCAAAGCACAAATAATAATTTTGATTTCATGTGAAGTAAATGTAAGCTATATGCTTTATTTATTTTTTGCATTAATGAAAGTTTTAACCAAAAGCAATAACTTCTCTGTTTTTTAATTGAATGCCGATTATGATTTGCCGATATGATGCATTTTCATATCCACACCTTCTTCAGAAGCAAATCTGTATACCAGTGAAAATAATAAGCTTTCAGCTTTCGTTTCATCGCTTTCCACGCAATGGTTTCAGATATCGACTGTAAAAAACTAACAAAAAACGATAAGTTTAAACAATATGTATTTCCTAACCGTCCACTTTTTTCTCAAGGAAGTTGTCAGTAAAGTCCCTCAAAAGTTTTAGGCAAATAAGAAATACTGATGACGTGACCTTATCATTGATTAAAAACATGGTTTAAAAACCCAGATGTTCATATAACAGAGGAATAGCTACCATTAAATTATTAATGCCAGCTGATGGGAGACAAAATGTACATTTCTGATTTTAAAATGGTCATCAGCTAACCCCTGCATTTTACAATATATTCCATACGAAAAATATTTAAAATTTGGCCTAGCATACACAAAATGTCGAAAGGATGATCTATCAATATCAGGAAGGCATCGAGAAAGATAAACAGCGTTACCAGCAGACAAAACGCACGAGGTCCTCGTCCCGAAGACGCTGCCGGCGATGTTGCAGCATGCAGTCTTGTGCAATGTAGTCCCTGGAGTTGTCATCATGTAAATATTAAATGCCGTCCTTTGTTTATTTCTATTGTGCTATCTCTGAGTACCGTTATTGGTCTTCTTAGTGGGGAAAAAAGACCTTTTATCGTTTGAGAACAAAGAGTCGGCTGGCAGCCCTTTGTTGTGACGTTATGTGTTTTTTTACAGTATATAGCCTACTGGGGGTTTCACCAAGAATGTGACTGGCAGGAAATGATAACAAGAATCCAGAAGCGTCGCGCTCAGCGCACCTCACTCCTCGCATCACCCAAGGCCTCAGAAGCGTGTCCCGATCGTTTATGGGATGCAGGGGGGGAATTTAAGCCTGTGGGAGGTGCCTGCCGATTTACATAAATTTCCAGAACACCTCAGAGAAGTACAAGATGGACTTTCATTCTTTATTTTCCACTGTTTTTTTCTTTTTCAGAAAACGCCTCATTTCTGCTTCGTGACTGTTCAAGCTAAAGTGACTTAAGTGCCGAAAACCGAAAATCAGATATTAAATGCGTCACCAATTAACAAACAACTAATCATCTTTTGCCTTTTATTAAAAATAAAAAAACTTACCAAAGAAGCGAGTAGCTGGTTGATATTTGAAATTTGCCAAAAAAACAATACATGTTTAAAATGTTACGGCTACATTTGTATGTTTGCTGCTTCAAGTTCTGAAGTTATTATATTCTTAATAATAGAATTAATTTTACAAGTGTGTAAAAAAATTTAATGCTCGAGATATGCAAACAAACCTGTGCCGTACAAGCATGTACAGTTCATAAAACCTAATCTTCAAAACCAACCAGATTTTGAAACAATGAGCTTGAGAGTCAGACACAATATTTTGTTACAAATTCATCGTAATGTGATGCTATGGCAACTATCTGTAGCTGCAATTGTGCCGCACCGTTTAAAGATTTCCATAGTGATCCTAACGGCTAACCTGGCGATTGTTTAATAATAAATGGAATTAATGACTTTGATTTTATTCACTCGTCATCGAAAACGATTGTTTAAAGTACAAATTTGACAGTTTAACATGAAGTCGTTCTTTATATCTTCAAGTATTTAAAAGTCATGTCTACTGGTTACTACTGTCATAAACTATTTGCAACTGCCTCTTTTGGCAAAATAGCCATCTGGTTTTCTACATAAATTAAGATAAAGGTCAAGACGTTTAACTGGTTCCAACTTGTCTTTCATTAATTTAGTTTTATCTGGTCGTTAATGATCCTTATGTTGGGTGTAATTGCAGTCGGCAGTCAAATATCCTTGTTAATAACCTCACAAGCACATTTGGGCTTCGAGACAGAAAGACAGAGACAGAGATAGATAGATAGATGATAGATAGATAGATAGATAGATAGATAGATAGATAGATAGATGATAGATAGATAGATAGATAGATAGATAGATAGATAGATAGATAGATAGATAGATAGATAGAAATTGCTGCTGAATGTCAGTTATTAAGTTACTCACTTAATTGTTTAGAAGCACCGAGGAACCTTGGAATTGTAAAATTTGTCCCAATGATGTGATGCATTTGTGTGTGTGTATATATATATATATATATATATATATATATATATTGTGATATTGTCCGTTAATATTACTGAAATGTTATCCATTTAAATGTAAAGGAATCTACTTGTTTAGTCAGTTTGGGGAGGGGGGCGTTGGCTTCACCAATGTGGTGTAAACAAAGCGAGCTGAGCTGATGACAACAGGAAGGGGGGGTACACCCAGGCTCCCCACACATGTGGTAATCACCTAGTGGCTCTCTGGCTTTACTTCTCCTCACCTACACAATTTCTGTGCTCAGAGGAGATAATGACGTCCTCTTTAAAGCTCAGAGGAGGACAACATCAAGAAAATTCTGTGTTTGTTTTGGCCTGATTGTGTCTGCCACAACTGAACCAGTGTCAGTCAAGGGGACTTGTTCTTTTTAGGGGAGAACGCAGTCTTTGCCATTCTCTTTGCTGCATCTCACAGCAGGTTAGATTTTTTGAGAAGATCTTCCTGATCATCCCAGCTGTCCTTTTTACTGCATAAGAAACATCATCCAAACATTTGTAGACATTTGGCTTTAGCATTTGCCAGGATCATTTGCCAGGATTTCCTGAATGGTGTTCTTAAATCTGACATCCAAAAGCCTCTGTGCACCCCACCTTCTGTAAGATGACAACTTCAAAGCTGTTTGCTGTATTTCCATACTAAACTGCAGTCACACCTTTCACAAAGTACATGTAACATAAAACAATTTCTGACAGCTGCCTGCTTGTGATATGGACAAATTATGGAAAACAACTAATTCGTTTTTTTGTCAGTTACTATATAAGTGCAATGTCATTATTGTATAATGTGAAATATCTGTGCAAACATTTAAAACTATCCATAATTTGGATCTGTAATCGTATCATTTTAAAATAATTTATTGAACTATGGAATATAGTAATTTGCCACAACTCTGTGCCAAAAACTGTACTACGCCTTAGACTCCAGAAAGAGTAGAAACTGAGGCATGCTGAAATTAAAAATACTAATTATCTCTGGGCTCCATCACAGCCAGTGTGTCAGTGATGCAGAATTTCTGTGTCTGACCAAGCAGCCTCATGCTGTAACGGAAACCAAGGGTGCTGCCACCGTAAGGGAAAAGCCTAAGAGATGATGCACAGATTTTCAGCATTTCTAGTTTTTTTTCCTGTGCCCCACAAACTGTTACAGAGAATATATGGTCTATCACCCCCCCCCCCCCCCCATTATGCTCATGTTCACCTGGATATCACACCATTAAATGTCACAACCCCACAGGGGCCTGCTAATGTTAACCCCACCCTCCACCCCTGTTGCTGTAACCGGCAGGCTGATGGCGGGG
>JAABNX020000088.1:1775893-1802333 GCA_015163995.2 Mormyrus lacerda
AATGAAATTTCCAAATGAATAAAATTGCATTAAGTATCATTGAGAGTTGAGTGATTGCTTATAGGATCGCTGACATCACCTTACTGCCCACACTCCTCTTAGAGAATTGAGTGAACAGCATCACCTGACTGCCTCCGCACAACACCCCACTCTGTCCCTTGCCCGCCCCCCCACACACAGGCGTTGTCATCCACCAAACAGCCAGCCCCCCCCCCCAGTAGCTTTCTGAAACTAAGACGCTCCACAGCTTTAGCACTCATTTTCTTTCTGCTCCCATCTTTTCTAAATTCCACACTGAAATGAATGGAGGCCCTGAATATCGCCCCACCCCCTCAGGGCCATTATTCTCCTGAGAAGCATTTCATAGGGATGGGGCCTTCGGGCTATTGTGAGGCACGTGTTGATGGCTCTGACTTCTGTACAGTACTGTGTGAGTCAGTAAGGAAACCAGGCTGATCTTATCTGATTTGATTTGATTTGGCCTGGCTGTTCTGGCGATTTCTTGCCCAGCACTGTTCCCCTTCCCGCTCCCCTTCCTGCTCTCCTTCCCATTCCCCTTTCCACTCCCCTTTCTGCTCCGATCCAGCTTCTATGCTGTGATGCATATGATGTTTTAACAGGAATCTCTTGCATGCAAGTAACTTTTTTGATGTGTTTATTTATTGCATGCAGTTAAAAATTCCAGAGCGACGGAACATAAACAAGACCTGCACAGCAGTGCAAGCTCCCTTTGGACTTTTCGGGAAGCCCTAATCCACTGGATCAGAGGATTACTCCGGGATACCTGCGGTTTCAAGAGGGTCTTTTTTATTAACAATCGTATCCAAATGAGCAGAGCAGCAGCCTTCTGCAGAAAATCATCTGAAACACTTTCAATTGAACATTTTTTGTTTTTAATTAAAATCTTATCACATCATTATGCATGAAATGGGAGAATTGCAGCAGTGACGGTTTCATCATCGCTAAAATTTATAAATAGCGTTTAAAAGCTACAATGCATTTTGGTGCAAATTCTTCGAAGGCTATCTGTTACTGGTGGTTAGCCACCCAGCTACATTGCCAACATTGTCTCAGCTTCTAGACCAGTTTTAAACAATGTAAATTGCACTTTAATGACCGCATCAGGATGCTTCTTCCCTGCGTTGTTTCCATGTGAACGGGTTTTGCTGGCTAAACTAAGATGATTGATTTAAAATCAGGGAATATGTATGTATTTCTTTTTATATTATGTGTTAAAAATGATAGTTATTAGGAGTTATTGTCAAGTGTGCTGAGACAATGTTTTACAATGTCATGGATTAGGAAGTGGGCGAAATTCAGGTAACTGGTAATTTGTCAGATTTAAATCTGCATTTTTATGAAGCTAAAGAATGGCGTTGAGGGTGGGGGACTAGGCTGGGGAAAAATCCCCCAGTAAGTTACACCTGGCAGTTATTCATACTAATGGCTATTTAATCACATCATTGTAGTATCTACATGTTAATTACTCACCATCCACCCGTACTTTTATAGATAGTGGTCAGTTAATGAACTTGAGAATGGTTTGTGACGTTGCGGGGTGTGAGAAGCCATAATAGGATAATAGGAGAGACTTCATGGGATACCCACCCCTCACTGGCGGCCGCACCCCTTTCATACATGCAATTACAGCAACTTGCTGTCAGATGAACCGAGGATGGATAGGGAGGAAGGACCTGCTGAATGATCTGGGCTGCAGTTTGTGTGTGCGATGCACATGGCGGTGTAAGCGAAGGCTCGCCATCATGATTGCTGTTAGGCTGGACAGAAGGCCTGTCAAGATGCAGGGTGAGCAACCAGGGAAAATGGCAGAGAGAATTGCAGAGAAAATGCAGAGAGAATGGCAGAGAGAACTGCAGAGAGAATTGCAAAGAGAATGCAGAGAGAATGGAAGAGAGAATGGCATAGAGAATGGCAGAGAGAATGTAGATGGAATGGCAGAGAGAATGGTAGAGAGAATGTAGAAAGAATGGCAGAGAGAATGCAGAGAGAATGGAAGAGAGAATGCAGAGAGAATGGCAGAGAGAACTGCAGAGAGAATGGAAGAGAGAATGCAGAGAGAATGTAGAAAGTGCAGCCAGATTTTTCTTTGCATGGCGTCTGGCTCTGGGCTGAAAGACTTATGGGGATGTCCAGGTCCTGGATGACAAGAGCCACTTGAGGTGGCTGAGACGTCCATGGCTGTCATCCCTGAGCCCTTCTATGATGGCCTGTGCCGGTGGTAGTGTTGAGGTTTGGCCTGTTTGCATTTATCTAGATTAAAGGTGTTAAGCACTAGGTAGCAAGTGGGTCAAAATTACAGACTGTCCAATTACAAAGGCTGGTTTGAACTTAAAGTGCAAGGTGACCCAATGAACAAAGCTTAAATTTTGAAATGCCAACTGCAAAAGAAAGTGAATACATCACAATGTTTGTTTAAATTAATTTTATGTTCAGCCATTTTACCTATGTGATCACAGTCAAATGCTGGACAAAAGAAAATGATTATTAAGGTGATTCACCAAATTTCAAATAATCCAAAGTGACATTTTGCAGTAGAGGAGCAGAATGAGAAGGCAGTTAAAGTTCTGAGAAAATGGAATTACTGAAGCAGTGACAGGCTGCTCTTTCCTGAGACCTCACCATCAAAGGGATACTTTTTGATCAGTCATTCAGGGGTGAAATCGAGTGTGTGGGGGGGGGGGGGTGTGCGTTTCTCTGTGCTGTTCAGGAATGGTCTGCTGGGAATTCAGAAGCGACGTTACTGCTTGTAATATCAGAGAGAAGGACCCATGGGCTGGGTGGCAGGGCTTCCGAGTGACGCAACGGGGAGACATTTATGTTCATATTCTTTGTGGAAAAGATGTTTCCTGCCGTGGGAACACTTCCATTTGTCACACACATTATGTTTTTTAGAATTAAGTTTTTTGGCCAAGTATGTTCACACACACAGGGAATGCTCTCTACATACCACAGATATATACACAGTTAAGACACAACAAGACAACAGGCACAGACAGTCCGGTTGATATATACAAGGTGCATGTGTGGTTGATGAATTTATGAAAAGTGCAAGAGTGCATGTCAGTGCAAGTAATGCTTTAGTAAATACGATACCATCCAAACTGCATAGCCATCCTCGGTGCATCTCTTTGTTTAAAGCAGCTCCTTGAATTTGTATCAGTTGTATCACCTCTGGGAATTTCCTCCTCATCTCTGCTAAATGACACTCTTCAGTGTTCTGAAGGCTCTGAGGCTTCTTAGAGTTCTGTGTGGCATCTGTGGTGGTAGTAGACAGTAACAGGGGAAACGTGGAAATGTGGGAAGAGAGTCACCTCTTAGAGTGCTACTCCGCTGACCCAGTAGTCTGTGCGGGTCTGAACCCGTCCACTCTCACATGCAAACAGCCAAACTAGTAAACAGGTGGTGACGGCAAAATGCCGTTAGGTGTTACTGCCCCCCCACCCATGAGCTTGGGAGGGGGTGTCCCTCAGCTCAAAAACCAGAGAGGAAAAAAAACCTGACAGACGGCAGCACTTCTTACTACCATGGAAAATATTCAAATTCAGCGGTACTTGGCCATCGAATCAGCACACCCTTGAAGGTACCTTCGGCTTTGACACCTCGCTCTAGCCCCCCAAAGCCACGCTGTGTATCTGTTGCAAAAATGCACAGCTTGTGGTTTTACACTGAAGCGCAAAAAGAATCAAAACAGCCCAAAAAAAAAAAAAAAAACACTGTAAACAGCAGAAAATTCCATAGGTTCTACGTAAGCGAAGCTGTCATGCCTGACGTTAGCGAGTAAAGGTGCAGGCCGGGCCCCTGAAGGCTGACGACAGTGATGGTCAGCACAGAGCCCTTAACCAGTCTTGGGTGAATGTTTCATTCAACCCACATGCCATTGGCTATTTCATTGGGCCCTGTTATACTCTCAGTGCGTTTAAACCCTTGGTGGCTGGAGGAGCAGAGTATTCAAGGGCACTGTAGCCAATAGCTGTGCTTATTTACCAGCTGTGAGAGCAAATGAGTGAGTGTATAAGCTGGTTGTTGAAAAAAAAAAACATTGATTGATGTAATTAATAATAGAAAATAAAGGCTGAGTAACTAGGCTGGATAGTCAGTGCATCCACTGCTGGGTTTGCTTAAGATGTCATGACATAAAGGGGGAAACCCCAGCCACCGACTGGGCTCCATCCACATCTGGCTCTTCTCCCATCAGAAGCCCACATGCCAGTGTCCTTCACAAGGATCCCCACACCCAGGTCCAGAGGTCGAGATTCATTTCAGGGGTCAGATGAGATTCCCGGCATGTGCTCTGGATTCTCGCCGCTGGAGCCCTCCGCTCGCTGAGAGCTGCCCTCTGTCCTCTCTGGAATCTGCGGCGTCTGTGTGGTCTCTTCCGTTCGGCTCGCATGTCCAGTCAGCTACCTGCGACCTTCTGTCGTGGTGAGCTCATTCCACTGGAATGTGAGCACTGAAGGAATTAAGACTGTTTGACTCATAAATACCACTGTTATCATGCCAGATGACAGCAGCAGATATACATTTGTTGATATTATAAAAATTCCTGATATGCATTTCTTTGCAGGTTTCCTTACATTTTTGCCTGATTTGTTGTTTACTTTCCCTTTAAGAGGTGATATTTTGGGAATGGACACGTTACTGCTTTACAATCACTTGCAATCTCATAGCTGTGCTAAAACCGTGTTTGATTTGTCTGCTTTTGCAGGAAAAGTGAGATCGGTTTACTGATAAAGTTTGGTCCATAATGGTCAGCAATAACACCTTTGTTTGCAAACCACATTTTTCAGTTTCAGGTGTCACAGTTCAAGACGAAACACTAAGAATGTGGTGCTGTTAGGGATTGGTTTGTAAGTATTTGAGAGTGTTTGTTCCCTGCCTTGTGCCCTTAGCGAACTGGAAGGGCTCTGGACGCTGAATTGGACAAGCAGGTACAGGAAATAAATGGTTGGATGGAATTTGTGTGTTCAATTGTTGATCATATTCTGACATTTATGCCATATAAAAGCATGAAAGCAGGATTTATCACATTAACACGTGAAGGTGCAGATTAAAGACATCAGCAGACCCATGTCTAGAAGGTGAAGAGGCACCTGCAGCTCACAGGTCCAGGTCTAATGCTGGAGATCCTCTTGAAATTTCACCGTGATGTTTGAAAACAAACACCTTCCACTTGTAACTCTGGAAACAATCAGCTGAGGGTCATTAGTAGGAAAAGTCCAAAATTCGAGGCACATAAACAGCAGCATTCTGGCATGGAAAACATCTTGTTTGCTATCCGCTTTAGAAATTCCTAAATATACTGTAGATAAGTATAGCAATGGAATATGACTTCTGATGTGCCATGTGATCTCCTCAGAGAGGCCAAGGCAGGGTTACATCAAAATGCAGAAGAAACTTCTAGACCTATAACGTTCTTGCAGCAACAATCACCTGCATACCTGGGAGGTGAGTACTCCCCCCTCTTGCCCCTGGGGTCCTGGAATCAGCTCTCGGTATTTTCAGAGCACCAGTCTGAACACGTGTGAGCATGGCATGGCCCCAGCTCTCCCTGCCACTGGGCTTTCGGGCCCTTGGCCGGCAAAAGGAAGGAGGAAGGTAATAGGCGCTGGATGAGGGCACGTGTGGACGAGAGCAGCCCAGGCAACGTGGGGGCCGCAAGGGGGCGGAGCTGGGAACCAGCTCGGCGTGCTGGCATGAATCCTGATTAAAATGACAGCGGGATGCCATGTGCGAGATTCTTGTATTTATTCTGAGTGTATTGGCACTCACAGACCGGAATTATAAAAATGAGGGCGGGGGGCTGGGGGGGCTTCGAATCACTAATAAGAGGTGTGTTACTCTCCTGGCATCGATGAGACCGCGGAGTCCGATCTGCCAGGGAGTCTCTTCTTCCACAGATAAACCTCAGGCCACCTTCTCCACATGGCCAGTGCTGCTCATCCGCATGGTTCGACCCACGGCCCCTCCTCTTCGCTCCCCCCAAGGGCCGCTTCGTGATTTACGTGGGATTCCCTCCACGTCTGGCTCACTGTGAAATCTGACTACCTCGCCCCCCCAACACACACTCCCCCTCTTCCCAGCCCAGAATCCCTCTCCTAAAAAGTCTCCTGACACCCCCACAGCCGTAGTGTGCTGCAACAAAGCAGAAGAACCCCTCTGTGCTGTGAGTCACCCTTGGGGGTTCTGCACATGCTCAGTAAGGCCTGAGAGCCTGACCAAGCATCCCCGTGCAACCCCCCCACCCCTCTTGTTCTCCCACACACCACGCACACCTCCCCCCCTCAATGGGAGGAACAACTAACGGAACACAGCCCCCTCTCCTTCCGTGACTCGCTCGTACATCGCCCACCTCTAAGGGAAAAAACACAAAAATCCCACATCCCTGTAATCAGAGACATTTCTGCTCCACTGGACTTTTATCGGAATGTTGCATCTTGGCCGAAGAACTCCGGTGCTGCTCACCCCCCAGACTTCCAGCCCTCGTCAGCAGGAATGTCAGGACCGCTTTGGATTCAGCCTGGTCCACTCGCTTAATGCAAAGAGCTGATTCACATCGTTTATTCTCGGTGGCACATCACATAACGCCAGTTAGCTCTGCCGCCAGCAGCCAGACAGAAACGCTCTCTCTGGCTCCCGCCCCGTGGCTCCTTGGGCATTTTAATGAGCGCGCAGTAGCACTGCGTAAGAGCGCACGGCGACCGTTCTGATTCTCGGCAGAGCTCAGCTCAGCCAACGATACAGGGGGCAGCGAATCAGAGATTACATGACTTTTTTATTGTAACACTCTTGGTAGGAGTGAAGCTTCCTGTCTCAACATGCCATCCATGTTCTTTACACCCAGAGAGGGAGCACGCCTTCTGCTGAAGCCACACACGCGAAGGCGGTACAACAGATGAACTCCACCCCACACAGGCCAAACAGTAACCTGCCGCACCACCTGCTGATCAATGCCCCTCACACACAATGGAATGGAGGGCTCTGTTGAGTGACCCCCACCCCCTGTGTGGTTTTGGGGGAAGCGGATGCCTGAGTGACCCCCTATAGTTTTTCTTGGAATCATCCTCATCATGGACCGAGGGGGGGGGGGTTGGCATATCCCAGCATTGCTGAACATGAAGGGATTGGAGAGGGGGGGCAGTGTCAGAGGTGGGTGGGGTGGTGGAGGGGGCAAATGTGTAGGCGGCCCGCCTGAAGGGGCTGCTGGGTGTGCGAGCGAGTGTGTTACAGCGTGGGTGGGCTTCTTACATTTCCAGGAGGCCCGCCCCCCCCATGCAGGAAACAGCCCTTTGGTTCACATTTGGGAGAGGTTGCCAATTGATGCAGGCATAGCAGGCTGTGGAGTATGTGTGTATGTGTATGTGTGTGTGTGTGTGTATGTGTGTGCGTATCTCCCGGCATGCAGTTAAAGCCATACCCAGGCTCTGTTAGCACATTAACCATTTAAGGGTCTGCAAACTGTGATGCTGCTCTCTGTCGTTGTCCTATAACCCAAATGGTTGGCCTTCACCTTCACTCCCTGCGAGACCAGGTGCCACTGCGGATCCTATGCTGGCGTCGCTTTGTCACCATGGTGACAGCCACACGTCGGTAGTGGTGACGTCCTGCCCGAAGTGACAAACACACTGTGTGCCTGTGAACTGGCTCCGTCTGAGGCTGTTCTGGGATCAGATCAGCTGGTCACCGTGTGCCGGGTGTGATACAGAGACAGTGGGATGCTGTCTTGTAATGTAGCTGTTTCCTTACAGGCAGAGGCCTACTTTTCAGCCTCGGTGTTAAATCGTAACAGTCTTGGCAACTCCATCGCCTTCCTTTTGCCTTACTCTGATCTAACATAATGATGAAGGAGAGAGTTTGGTATGGGGGTGCGACATGATGTAATTATTCAAATACAGAGGTCTATTTAATAGGGGATGAATGAAACCAAATTAAATATTGGCGGGTACATGTCCCCCCTGTCACATGTGGCTCATACAACCCTGTGTACACATATACACAGACATTGTTTGTGTTCAGGGATATCAGACAAAGAATTTATTAGAAAATATGAGTGAGAAGAATGTAAGAACGTAAGAAGAATCAGGTGCCTAGGGAGTGTCTTAATTAATATCCACATTAGGAGAGCGGGGCTAGTTGAGTACAACTCATTGTCTGTACAGCAAACTGACTATGTCTACACATTTGTTTGTTTATTAATAGCACATTTTCATATACTATAGCTTCATCCTTAATATATAAATACTGTTTATTGTTATGTGTGTTTTTTGTCTTAACAGTTTGTTTGATTTATATACACTGTTTCCAGAGTTTTATATACATATTTGATTTATATAGATGGGAAGAAAGGGAAGATGAGGAAAGTGTGGAGGGTGGGGAAGGCAGCGAAGCTGGGGAAGGCTGGGAAGGAGGAAAAGGTGGGGAAAATGGGGCAGGCGGGAAGGAGGGGAAAATGGGGACGGCGGGGATAATGGGGAAGTTAGGAAGATGGGGAAGATGGGAAAGGTGGTGAAGATGATGAAGGCAGGGAAGATGGGGAAAATGGGGAAGACAGGAAAGATGGGGAAGACGGGGAAGATGGAAAAGATGGGGAAGGTGGGGAAGACGGGGAAGGTGGGAAGAAAGGGAAGATGAGGAAGGTGTGGAGGGTGGGGAAGGCAGGGAAGCTGGGGAAGGTTGGGAAGAAGGAAAAGGTGGGGAAAATGGGGATGGCGGGGATAATGGGGAAGTTGGGAAGGCGGGGAACACAGTGAGGGCAGGAAGGCTGGAAAGGAAATGAAGGCGGCAAAGACGGGTAAGGTGGGATGGCGGGGAAGGAGGGAAAGGTGGGTAAAGTGGGGAAGATGATGAAGGCGGTGAGGTGGGGAAAAAATACACCAGTCAGTGCAAAATCCAACACCTGTGCCAGCGCCAGAGCCAGCTGGGAATGCTAGGGATAATGATCTGGAAATTTGGGATGCCCCGCCCCCTCAAAAGGCCCTATTTGCATCTGTAGGCATGTGTGGCTGCGAGGTCCACTCCACCCGAAGCAGCGACAGGCTAAATTAAAGGGCCGTATTGCTGGAGTGTCTCCATGTTCCTGGTGGGAGCCGTTGTGGTTATGGCATTAAAAAACTGTGGGTTTGGTGGGGGCTTGACAGTCAGGACCTCCTTCTTAGCAGAGACGCATAAGATGCGACCACTGCATGCGGCAAAAACCAAAGGTCTGCAGCATGAAAGGGAGCCAGTGGAACTTTGTGATGGGGGCCAGAGTGACACCCCCGTCTAACCGGAGGAAATGGAAAAACAGCAGCAGATGCGCAACTGGCCTGGCCTCTATCTCCCTCCCTGGCCTCACTGCCAGTCAGCTCACGCTCCTCTGCGCGGGGGGTCTGACAGCCGACGTACAGTGGGCACTGGTATGTACAGCAGGTATGTATAACCTGACCGGTGACTGGGGGGCCCTTCTGCCGGTCTGTGTCTGACATACAAACAATGACATATAACAGACGCTAAAAAACAAAAACAAAATTAATGTTCATTCACACTGTAATGTTCAAATATTAATCATTTTTAAGGGCATTTAAATCTAGTTCCATTAACCAGCCTTGGACAGCTTCTGTTTGTGTATGTTCTCACTTTCTGCATTAAAATAGTGCCAGGAGTGAAGACTAAGAGTGGTGCCATAAAAATACACCATGACAGTATTCCTGTTATAATATTCCCCTAACTGCCCAATCTCCAGAGGGTTGGGGGCCTTCCCCCATGCCCTCCGCCATATCCACCAACACCTCTGCCTCCCTCACCGCCTCCATGAAGATCATGAGGAGAGTGTGGAGCAGCACCTGCTAATCACAGAGACAAGCTGTGATCTTATCTTCTCAGCGGCAAATGGAGCTCAGAGTATCTACCGGCCACCTGGGGCGGAACAAGGAGACATAATGGAACTCATGTTCACGACAAGGTGAGTGCCATGATTCACCTGCCACGTCCACTAGCAATTACTGAAGGGGAAGGACACTGACAATGCCATGTTCGGACTGGATTCGGTTAACCATGGTTGCCAGGCAACAAGACTGCAATTCCACTGGTTCAGAAGTTGGGTCATCGTGTTTTGGGGTTTGTTTTGCGAGGGGTTTGAAGCAAACATCTCCTCCAGTCGCATCTCCTTACCTGTCAGTCTCGAAATGAAAAGAATTCAAACAACTCAACTTTGTTTTATTATGGAAATTTGCAAAATTATTAGGGAGGCCAAATGATGCTCAGTTGTTCTCCCTGAGACTGCAAATTAAACCCGTATTTACATGTTCTCAAGCTCTTCTGTGTGACCATTCTATCAACCCTTGCAAAGTTTTTCCAATGTGACATCAATCCATCAGAATGACAGATAATCGGTTTTGTCAACCCCCTTGGATTCGTATGAAGCACTGGATGGATATGCATGATGCTGAAGCCGTGAAAATAACTAAAACACAAAAGCTAAAGTACGCAGGGACTCCGTGGAAAGTGAGCCGGCATCAGCAGTGTTTGCCCTGCTAATCCCGTCGAATGCATATCCTCTCCATTGCTCCTCTGACTCTTATCTGCTACACCGAACAAATTTCATAGATGTAAAAAATAATAGAATTAGGTGAAGAAAACACCATCAAAATCGTTAGTAGCTGTATATATAGCTGTATATATGGTGTCATGCTGACTGTATTTATAATGTTAAGACCTGATGTCAGGATGTTGTTTGTTCAATTCACAGTTAGTCACATGGTTGCTCATGAGCATAGTGATTAAATAACTCTGTTAATGTGTCTTTTGTTTTTATTTATATCACTCTTGTTATTGTTTCTTTTTCTTAAATATAATACTCCTACTAATAATAAAAGTAATGAATGAATGAATAATTCATAGTGATTCGAAACGAATATCATTTTCCCGTGTCACTCCCACCGGCGATCTCTGACAGGAGATACATGGCTTTTTGAGAGTAGTGTTGGTGTTTGTGTCCTGAGTAAATGCACAGATTTCAGTTCACATCCGTTGGGAGTTCCCCAGCCGGCCATTTACGAGAAAAAACGAAATGTGGCTAAGTCGTGAGACACCCCACGTAACTCGTAAGCCAGGCAGGCTGAGTGAAAAGCAGGTAAAGGTTTATAAGTTATAAGCACTGCAAGTTATAAAGGTTTATAAGTTATAAGCACTGCCCCGGCAGGCTCACCGCTCAGTCTCAGCACTTCTATCATTAGGTGCACCTGTAGAAACAAAAGAGATTTGTGACATTCCGCTGTTTATGGCTTTCTGGGATCGATGTAACGGCAAATATCACTCGTCTCATTTTAATAATCCCTACTATTGATACAAAATAATTTTTATTTTTGTAGTATATCTTGACACTTTATTAAACATACAACAAAATGTTACCTGTATTTCATGTGAAAACTAGCATTCTGTGCGCTGAACAACGCACGTAGTCTGGCAGAGATGCAGATAAGCATCCCCCCCACCACCACCGCACAGAAAAATACACGCCCACGTTCTGCCCACGCGCACTCACACACGCACTCACACACGCCCACGCGCGCGCACGCATGCACACGCGCGCGCACACACGAATCCGCGCTCCGGGCCGCGCGGGTATGTCAGCCGCGATGTTGCTGCCAGCTCTACCCCCAGCTCATTATGTAACCAGCCGCAAGTGGTAGTCAGAGTCCTTCAGCTCCATCTCGCCGGAGTCACGACTCGGCTTGTGTGAGTTTGCTGTTACCGCGGTCTCGCCGGTTTCGGCGTCTGCACCCTCTAGCCGCTTAGCCCCCTTTAAGTTCACCCAGACCGGGTGTCGGGTCTCCGCGGTACGGCGGACATGGGAGCCGTGGGAAGGGGGGGTCTGTTAAAATGCAGATGGGGGGATGATTCAACCGAACCGTATGTCGGCCCCCTCGTCGCCTCGCAGTGTGTGGGTTTTCAAAAGGGCATGAGCCTGGTTTTCTAATGAACCCTTTAGGTGACATTAGAGAGAGACAGCGACGCCGGAGCGGAGCACAGCTGATACGGGAGGTCAAACATGCCTGTCTAACCTCTCTAACTGTGTGTGTTTGTGTATATGTGTGTCTGTCTGCGTGTATGAATGTGTATGCGTGTGAGGGCATGCGTTTGTGTGTGTGTGTGCGCATGGGCATGCGTTTGTGTGTATGTATGCGTCTGTCTGTGCATGTGTGTGTGTATGCGTGTGGACGTGTGTATGTGTGTATTCATGGGCGTGTGTGTGTGCGTGTGTATGTGTGTGTGCATGGGCGTGCATGTGTGTGTGTGTCTGTGTGCATGATGTGTGTGCGGGCATGCGTTTGTGTGTGCATGGGCATGCGTGTGTGTCTGTGTGTGCGTGTGTGTGTGTATGCATGTGTATGTGTGTGTGCATGGGCATGCGTTTGTGTATGTGTGCATGTGTGTGTGTCTGTCTGTGTATATGTGTGTCAGCACAGTGCTGTCATGCTAATATAGTAAATATATTAAATCCCCCTGTTGCTTAGTTAAACGGTTAAATAATTCAGATTAATTATTGTAAAAGATGCCAGTGCTGCGCCCCCTCCCATGCACACACAAACACACTTCGTGTCACTCTGCAGTGCACAGGCAGGGCTTCGGGTGTCACATGGTGGCCCCCATAAAGCAGGATGAGCGACAGGCACCATGGGCTGCTGCCTAGAGCACCGTCTTCTGAGGGGGAGTCAACTTAGCAAGCCAGCCAGAGAGCCTCCCCCCCCCAAACACACTTGTCCCAGGTAATGCCCATCACATGATCCACAGAAGTTCAGGTACAGTGTGAAAACCTGCTCCACTTCACAGTGAATGGCTGCAAGTTGCATATCAGTGAATTATATAATTAGAATTAAATATAACTGAATATTTATTCATTTATACACATACATTTTTTTCTGGATGAGTCACTTCAGGTGTCCTACTTAAGGTTAGAACATCAGTACCCTTCCTGGGACAGTCACACTCTGGTCACGTTTGTGTCTCATTTCTTAAGTATTACACTGCCCACTTACTTGGCTTCTTGCTTTTCAATCCATTACAAATACCAACTGGAGTGTTCTGCAGCTCTGGCAACAGACGGGGGCCATGGCGCAGAGCCGTGTGGCGCATGGTGGGGCGTGAGCGGACGGGGAAAGCCGGCAGGTCTGCCTGCCTCCCTGTCCCAGCTGTCTGAGGCGGCGCTGGTGGCGGAATGAGGTGGGCGACTCCTGGGCCAGCCTCCTCACCATCTGCTCCACCGAGCCCCGGCTCGTGTCTCTGGGGGTGTCAGTGGTGAGGGTTTTGTGGGGGGCGGTGGGTTGCAAGCTGAGGGGGTCGAAGGTGCCCCTTGATAGAGAGAGCGCTGCGGGGGTGTTTGGGGGGAGGGGGGGCCTTTGAGTAGGCTGGAGTAGGACGAGGCGAAGTACAAAGCACTGCGATTATATTGGGAGAGTGGGAAGAGGAGCGGGAGCGAAAGATTTTTATTGTTTTTTTTCTTCGCAATCTGCCTGCACACAATCCTGATCGACACATACAGAGTGTGAACCTGAGATCTAACAGAGAAGCAGAGAACGGCGAGTGATGACATATCAGCCAGGCAGCCAAGAATGGCACCCCAAGGCAGCAAGTGAGCATGTCAGAAAAGCAGCAGCTAAGAACCTTAGAGAGACCTCCCAGGTAACCTCAGGGAGGAAGCGGTGATTAAAGTCAAATACTCATCTTAGAGCAGTGTTTCCAAATACGGTCCTTGGAGACAAACAGACAGTCCATGTTTTTGCTCCCTCACAGCTTCTGGAATGTGGGCTGTCTGGGAGGGAGCAAAAAGTTTGACCATCTGTAAGTCTCCAAGGACTGGGCCGGGAAACACTGCCTTAGAAAGTTACCTTAGAACCTCATGAAAAGCATGCATAATGGTCCATCCATACATCCATTTATTTTCTACTGGCTAATCCATTACAGGATATACCTCTATGTACCTGTTGTTTTCACAATATTATTCTGCAGCCATGTATTTGTATTTTAATTTAATCACCCCAGTCTCTTTAAGATCGCCGCAATCAAGGTGAATCCCTTCTTTGCACTGTAAATCCACATGGCAACTTCAGCAAACAGCCTAATGTCAGGAAGATGTTTAAACTCTGAACTCCAGTGAGGTGAGCTGATTAAAAGGGGTTAGAGATACATGTTATTATAAGGATTGTTCTTCCTCCCTGCTAGTTGTAAACATTGAAAACTGACTGGGATAAGTGTTAACAGGATGGATGGATGGATGGAAGAAAACGACAGATTAATTCTTTGCTGGCTGCTTATCTTGGGGTTGTGTTCTTAGGGATGTGTTCTAATGATTGACTGAGGATACCATGAAAGCTTTGACAAGTTCTTCATGTTGAGGTGAGTGAATGGTCAGATCTCCAGTGGGCCAAGGGAGCTGCTCTGAGCCAAATGCTGTGTCAGATCTTAATTATGTAAGGGACCCCGGATTCACATGGGTCTGACATGCACCTCTACCCCCAAAGCCTGATGCAGGACCTCTGCTATGGAAACCACTTTCAGCAGCATGGTCCCTTGGATAGCCTGCATGAATCATGTAGTTCATCCAGGACGGGATGCCAGTCCATCAGAGGGCACATTAACCATCATACTTGTAATCATACTTGCCTAACTGCCTGTATTTTGACGGAACCCTGTGCCATATGAGGAAAATATGCAAATGGCGTGCATGGGGCAGAGGTAGGATTTGAACCCCCTGTGCTAGAGGTGGTTCCCTCTGAGCCTCTATGCCACCTACACATACTTTCCATAACCCATAATGCCTGTCAGCCTGAAATGATTTAGCATCCAGGTTGCCAGAGACAGAAACTGCATTTGAGGCTCCGTTTATATTTTTTATGTCATGGTTGGTGGAATTCCCGTTTGACAGAGGTGGTATGGTTTGGGATGCACTCTCCTACAACTGAAGCTTCTGTCTGGTAGGTGTACCATTAACAAGGGCGAAAGAGCCCTTAACTGCTGCACACACCCCCTCAGCAGCTTGCCTGTGGACATTTCACATACGTTAAGTAACGCTGAGCTCCACGTGGCCTTGTAGGTAGAGATATTTAAGAACAAGAGCATCTCTACCTGACAGGATGTCAGCGTCACCGAGAAAACTTGCAAAATTATGTTAAATGAAGCGGGGAGCCATTATTTTCAAACGCTCGTCCTCGTCTGATGGTTTGAGGCCTGCTCAATATTTCCACCAGTAGTTTCCAGCACTATCTTTAAGGTCAGTCTTGATGTCATCGTGTTTTCCCATAAGAGCAAGTTATTTTTTTTATTGTTGTTCTGGACAACCCAGGCTCACCACAGAAACGCATTTGGTCTGCATAACTTTTTCTCTCAACCTATGTGGGTGAGGGGACACCGTAGATTTTGCAGCCTTCCAGTAAACGTAACAACTCTCTTGATGTCATTGCCTGGAGAACGTGTTGAACCTTCTGCTGCGATTAGCATAAAAACAGGCCAGGGGTCAGTTTTTGTGACGCTCCAGGCCATTGTAGAGGCACGTTACAGTGTGGACTCCTACATTTTCTGCTAGCAGCTGTTAAGATGATGATTTTTTACTGTTTTACTGCTGTCATATGGATTTGACGGGAATCAGCCAACCTTCTTGTTTTAAATGGAGTCACGTCACTGGGCTGTGGTTTAAGGTGAGGTTAGGGATCAACCTTCAGAGCATTTTGATATTAAAGGGTAAAATTGGGTGTGGATGGTATCTCCCAAAAGGAATGCTCAGCAAAGGATTTTTTTTTTAATCGCCTAAGGAAATGATTGGTTGTCAGATCAAAGCTAGGCTTTCACTGCAGGGGACATGCAACAGGTCTGCAAGCGATTATGTTTCCCTTGGGATCTGGCTGAACTACCAAATGGTTAAGTTTGTTTTCCATGGCAGTAAAATCACATTAATAATAAGTGCTGTTTACTGAAAAAAGGAAGTCATGAGTCTCTCTCTGAAACTCCCCTTTTAGGGACAGCGTTACATTACGCAGTAAGTGATGTCAGAAGACAGGTGCATTGTTGGCAATTGTATATGACGCTTTAAGTGATGGGGTGAAGTGATTCTTTTAAACACATGTGACTTCAGAATCGCATGACTAATGGCATTCCCAGAGGTTCACGGTGTCTGTGCTATGCTGTGCATCATTATCATCTGAAAGTTCTCCAGAGAAAACCCAGAGAAAGCACCAGAACCAGCCTTTCAACTGGCTTGCAGACTTCTATTCTGCCACACTTAAGTGTGGTGAGTGTGGGCTGTAGCTCAGCAGTTTTGGGATCTGAGCCCTTGTCTGGAAGGTGGTAGGTGTAAATCCTTTGGCCAGGAGAGCAGAGATATGAGCACTGAGATCTTCCAGCTGCTGCCCAGATTCCGGTCCATGTTGCTGTCTACCCTACTGCTTCCATCACATTCACTGTGAAGAAAAGTATCTGCAAAATAAATAACATGTTTGTATCTTCAAAGTAAATAAAGGCCATTTGCGAAAGTGTCAACATGCAGACCTTCTCCGCATCTTGCTGAACATTTCATCTGAGGCAGAGAACATTGTGAATTTTCAGTAGCTTCTATTTGTGTGCTAGTTTCTCGTCTGCGGGCATGCGTCCGATCCTGGCCGGGGGCCTGATATGGCGTTTCGGCAGCTTGCTGTATTGTGGCGACTCCCCTTCTGCGTTCCGTTGGCAGACCCTGCATGGCTATCAAAAAACAGACGTACCCTAGGAATTGTAGCGGTTGCCTGGGTAACGGCAGTGGGGCTGAAGAACGGGGAGCCGGCCATCGTCTGTCGGAGAGAAAACTCCAAAAAGACCCCCGCATCCTCCCCCAACAGGCTTTTTTCCTCGGCAATGGGCTGCTGCCTCCTGTCCCAGCCCCCTCTGCACCCGTCAAGGTGTGTCCAAAAGGGGGTTCCTGGCTGCACCAATGCACTGGCAGAGGAATATGAGTGTGAGTCTCGCCCTCACCAACCCGCCCATCCACGTGCGACGCCCCGTCTGCACGCTTCCTTAGCAGAAAGTCCACTGGCAGAAATCTTGAAGGATACAAGTGCCACTTCTGCCTTGGTGGAGCTGGGCGAGAGGGGGGGGGGGAGGTGGATGCCAATACATGTGGCTGTGCTTCTGAGTGTGTGTGACGCTCTTTAACGGCGGCCATGTAGGCTGGAATTCATTCTTTCTGGTATTAATCAGACCTGGTAGTAAGTGGTTAATTTCTTGTTTGCACTGTACAAGTTTACCTAGAGGGAAATACCTGATTATAGGCTTCTCTCTCTGAAACGAATTATGTTTTTTTTTTGAATACTGTTTTGATGTATTTGGCTCCCGCGGTTTTGATTTCTTTAAAAGGGTGGGAGGTTGGTGGTGGCATGTGCTCAGGCAGCTTCCTGGATGCTTCTAGATGGACCCCACATAGGCAGCCTCAGGCCCAGGGGGCTGGTACAGACCGTAATGACCGGATTCCACGGCCAGCCTGTTTTCCCATCCTGCACCTCGGGGGGTGAGTGGGGGGGGGGGGCTCAAATGGCAGAGGTGAGTCAAGGGGACAGAAAGCCGAGTACTTCCCTTCTACAGTAAAAGGAGCACTAATGTGACCCTGTTTGAGTCAGTATCCAGTGATAAGCTGCATGATACAAAGCAGAATTTGCAAAGTCAGCCTAGGATTGGGATTCAAATCCACAACCTTCTAGATCTGAAGCATCCTGCTGCTCAAAAAAATAGACTGACAGCCTAAATTACTGAATTTACATTAAAGTGCTTATTTTAGCTAAAGCCAGGCGTGTTTCTGATTCTGATCCCTCCTGATTTACTCAGAACCTGACGAAGCTCAATCAGCCCGGAGCCCATTTTGTTCCCCAAAGTTCCTCACAGGAGGAACCGAATGCCGTCAAGTCATCTGCACTCAGCTGCAGTCAAACCACACGCCATCTTAGCGCAGAAAGTCAAAAAAGGATCAGAACAATTTGTGTTGCAACTGTGAAATTTATGAATGTTTCACCTCCCCACCCCCGACAGTGTTTGTTCTGTGCTGGTGATCTCCGGTGACAAAAGGAAAACATCTTCTAGTCAGTGTGGCATGGTGATTCGCATTCCTGCATCCGTGAAGCCCTAACTACCCAAAAAACACCCTTCTAAATACTTTCCTCCCAGTATGCAGGAAAAATAATCAGCCTCTCTTCCTCTGCCATTAGCTGTATCATCCCTGTGTTTCTGATATCAAATATCTCTGATTACCTCTCATTTCTGTCGCCAGACTTGACTCGAGGAACTAGCTAGGAAATGTCAGCCCTGATTGATAAGGACACCAGTAGCCAGGCTTTGTTGTATCCCTACGGTAGTTGTCTGTTTTCTGCTTACCTCGCCTAGGCCTTATTTCTGCAGCCCAAGTCAGTTGATCTGAACTGACACAAAAATGGAGCTGGACTTTAATGGTACGTAATGTAAAAGGGGCCACTTAGCCATCGTTGGGTGGTGGTGGGGGGTAACAATAAAGGCTGGTAGCATGAAATAACCAGTGAGTTGCAGTCGTTGTGGGCGAGGGGTCAGAGTCCACAGTCCAGAAATCGGTCCCTCGAATCATTGACAGAAGCAATCGATGTCATTGTAAAAAAAATAAAAAATGAAAAATAAACACGGTTTCTGCAAGCGGTGCATTTTTTATTACTATGTGCTTTGGCATATGGAGGTGTGTGAACAGTTTAGGAAGCACCGAGCCAACAGGTAACTTGGGGTATCACCATCGCAGGAGGGAGTCATTCATGCCGACCAGGATAAATTGACATATTCTGTTCTTCTTCCTATTAAAGCTGACTAGAGCACCCCCACCCATCCTACCTCCCTTCGTGTGGGATCTTCCCATAAGCATACACCTAATTTTGACTAATTTTCGACTAATTTTGTCCCTTTGCCCTTTGAGTCTCCCCAAAAAAGCCCCAAAAAGGCTGATTGATACATTTTCTGAATGCAGCAATTCTGTTGTTAGATGTATATGAGTGATGAGTAAGAATCAAAACTAGATTTAACTTCTCTACTTTTTACTGTTATATTTTTTTCTGAAACCATGGCTTTTGCCATTAGTTATGCCTTTTAATCTACTCACTTATGAGCTGTTATTTTGTGACAGTATATTTAAAGGGTAGATTTGAAAAGTCCTCTTGTGTTTCAATCGAGCTTTTTCCGGAACACCTACAGGTCAGTGACCAAACTATGAAATTTGGGGAGGTGAAACCCCAAATGTGAAACCCCAAATCTGAGTCATTGTCAGAGCCCTGTCATCAAATCAAAGCCGCATCCCTAACAACGGTGTGGCACCAGGCCCCGATGACGCAAGCTCACGCCTGAGCGCTGCAGCAGTAACTGGGTTTGCCCCCCAGCCCCTCCCACGTCGCCACAGAGTCCTTGCCAGGTCTCGGCCTGCCAAAGCCAAAGGCAGAGAACAAACGGTGCGGAGGCTTAGACTGCAAGTGTCGCTGGTCTGGAGAGCTGAGTCAGAAGCCCTTTGTCAGCAGCGTTGACCGGCGTTCATGTGTGCGATGATATTTTTTCTTCTCTTTAGTGTGGTTCCGACGGTACAGTAGTTGCTCCGCTTGGCGCGCCACATTTCATGGCAGCTCCGGCTCACAGTGTCTGACGTCACCTTTCATCTGCGGGCAGTGTGGAAAGACAAAGCACTGCCACGTTCTACACAACATCCAGACGTGTCTGATGTATGCTGTTCTCCTGTTCTATTCAGTATGGATGAAACAGTAGGCAAATAGTACCTGGTCACATCCTACATTCTACCAAATATTCAGTATGGATGAGACAGTAGGCAAATAGTACCTGGTCACATCCTACATTCTACCAAATATTCAGTATGGATGAGACAATAGGTAAACAGTACCCGGATGTCATACTACATTTTGTAAAATTCTGAATTGTGCAGCCAATGGACACTACGCTATCCCACAAGGCAAGTACTTTGTCTGCTCAGAAACATGGCAGAGTAAGTGCTGTTTCTGTAAATTTAAGTTAAAAACAATGCAGTACAGCAATTTTTTTTGATTGTCTGTGGGGCTCAAGCTATGTCACTGGAATACATTCAGATCAGGTAATATGTGTAGCATCCACAGTGTGTCCGAATGCATGCAAACTGTTCTTATGTATACATACAGTATGTACTCGTATTGTGTATCGTTTGAGTAGCAGGGTCTTGACTGCAAGTATGTGATTTTGGATACCCCCAAAATGTGTGGCTAAGCTGGTTAGACGCACAGCATCACAGCATTGTCTACTGGATGCATCCAGTTCAGTTATGTATCTGAAGCTTATTACTTTAGTTGGAGACGTGTGGTTATCCGGATAACCATTTTAACCAATGCAGGATAAAGATCAAACTGTGTACTACATCACAGTATGTGAGGAACAACAGCTATGCTTAATTCAGGTGTTTTTGTTGTGGAAATCAGCCACTTAAAAATCATAGGAGTGGTCTATAGAGTTTATGTCAGGCTTGTGCCTGCTGACCCATTTTCGTGATGCTTCCCTGTCCATTTGTTTCTGGGCCCCAGCTGTTGAAGGTACTGCTAATCAAACCCGACACTCTGCACCAGCTTTAGTGAAGATGTTACACTCTTTAAGGATTGACCAGAATGTCACTAGTTCGAGCCACTATGACGACCACTATTAGGATAACCGTCAACTCTGACTTTATTAGCAAAAGTGTCCCCTAAGTAAAATGGGGTGATGATGGTCAGACATTTATTGTCGATTACGACGCGGCAAACTCAATGCCGTGCTGCTCTGTTCTGTCCCAGTTGGTACCATTGGACCATGTTGGTGACAAGGTGATCTGCTGTGGGCCGCTTCACATGTTTGCCCGAATGTCAGAAAGTGATTCCTCGGCAGGCTTTGATGATCCGGCACTCATCTGTATCAAAGGCCGCGAGGAAGGGCACCGGCGATAAGACACTTGGCAGAGGGACAGAGGCACTTGTCGGCGAGCCAGTCACGGAAATTGGTGTAGCCTAGTTGGGCTGGTAAGCTGGGTCATGATGCAGAATGGTGACAGAGGGATTTAAATATTGACCAGGACTGCCCCATATGAGTACGAGTGGGTGTGTGTGGGTGGGAAACGGAGTATTCCTCAGTGTGTGCAGATAGGTGGATGCAAGTGTGGGTGATAAAGTGTGTGTGTGTCTGTGTATGTGTGTGTGTGTGGGGTGGGGGGGTTTGCATAGATCGCATTTGAGGACCAAATTGTCCACATAGTCTAGTAAAACCTGAAATTTCCCTACTTTGGGGGACATCTTTTGAGGTCCCCATTTGGATAACCTCATTTTCATAAAAATCTGTGAATGCAATCAAAAAAGTAAAAATGCCAAAAGTCTCGCATTTTGTTTGGTTACTTGTAGTTAAGGTTAGGGCTGGGTAGGAGTTAAGGTCGTCATGTCGGGAGTTACAGGTTACTTCACATGGGTTCTGTTCTCCCAACAGCATCCCATGATTGGGGGCCATTCTTATCAACATAAAGCTTGGGAGGGAAAGGTGACACAAGATGACATTTTCAGAATGGAATGATCATCTTTCTTTAAAAATTGATTAATGATGGGCAAAGGCAAAGAGATCCTAGAGGAACACATCCATTCTGTGACATCATAGCAACAACCTCCTGCAGGACCAGCACTGGGCACTGGTCTGAAAGCTCGTGAGTCAGCTGCCAGCACGAATCGCCTAGCAGGTGCTGCAGATGCAAAGGTGCACAGAAAAGTTTGCTATCCCAGATAGGAGAAATGTAGCCATACCTTTGAAGAAGATGCTATACTGAATGAGAAAAATACTTATTTTCTGTAATCTACAATACTACTTTTAATATAAAGTTAGACCTAAAATGCACCTTAATGCCACAACAGTGCATTGTCACAGCTTGAAGAGGAGGTGACATCGTTCTGTTAAATGTCCTTTCAAAGCTCTCGCGCAGAATGACTTTAACAAGCTGCCTCATGGAGCATGAGGCTGGCAGACTGAGCTGAGGCTGCCCACGGCAGCACCCTCGACCCCCTGGGGGTCAGTATCCGCCCCTTCGCCCTGGCTGACCTCTTTTAAATGCTCCTCGGCACTAAAGGGTCACGGTACCTTAGTCATTCCCTCTCAAGTGGCATCTTTTTGTTGTTCATAAAAGCTCTGGTCGCTCAGGGAACATGAAAACCATCAGCTGAGGGGGAGAGTAAAATCATTTGGGGGGGCTTTAGTGGCCATGGAAAAACTGGGTGGGGGGGTTGGGTAAGGGGACATTATAGGATGTGTTTCATTCAGAGATCGGACCGATTTGAGAAGGGACAGGGCAACCTGCTAAGCAGATCCTGGGAGATGTGGGAATTTTTAGCCCCACCCCGCCTCACCATGAGGAAAACTGGGACCCATGTTGACATACTGGCAGCCTGAAGTTTCCTGTTCCTGCTAAACCTGGTTGTGTGTGGACCACCAGCAGACTGTGAAAGCCCCTTGGAGTCATCTTTTACCGGCTCCCTTCCTCCGCCTGCCCTTCCAGAGAGGGACGCAGCTATAAGAACTCTCCTGGGAATGCACCTACAGAGGGGCCCGGAAAAGGAAATGATCAGTATTTATTTACTTTAGTTTTGAGCCGTCTTTGCAGGTGTTAAATCTGCTCTTTGTGTTTCTCTCTCTCTCACACACCCGCACATTGAATTTTGCAGTCTTGTTCGCAGTGAATTCTTATGGACAGTTTGCTTTTCTGCCTATAAATGAAGTGGTTTAACTACATGCTTAGCGCTTCTCTCTGAAATAAAGTGACAAACTGACAGGAAAGCTCTCCTCCTTCCCTAGCAGAACAAGCATCAGTCTGGTTGTACAGAGTGCTGCCTGGCATCTCATTATGGTCGCACTCTGCGCTTTGTTAAGTATCCACGCCCCCCCCCCCCAGGTGTCGTTAATAACCCAGCCAGCGAGTGGCCTGCATTTCACACAGAAGTCGTCGATTCTGCTCTTTCTAAAGACTGCTCACACTGGGCTTTTGAAACTGACTGACTCTCCCCTCATTCAGAAGGGGGAAAAATGAACGTTGCCGCTGATTTTTTTTTCCATGCCCTGCCTCTGCACCTCCCAAGGTCTCGGTCCTGTTTCCCACGCTGGGTGCTGAGAGGTTAATATTGTGTGTGGGCGCAGTTTCGATCAGTCAGGTAGCTCAGGTTTCTGTTAACGTGACTGCACGCCCCGGGGCCGCATCGGCAGGCACGGCGATCCGCGGCATTCTCCGCATTCCCTGCATACCCACCCAGGCGGTGCCTTCAAGAGAAGGCAAACAGTGGTGACCCCTTGTCCCTGCTGCCTATCGGCAGTCACCTATACGTCAGAGGTCATGCCTGGCCCTGGATTCTGCCCTGCTCTTCCTGTGGGTGCCATCTGCCTCCAGTCTCTTTCATAACAAGCCCAAACTCCATCTACTTCTGAAAATTGTTTGTGCTTTATGGCCTGGGTCAGACAACTAGATCATTTTTACAATATGGGTATGTAGAAATTTTATACTTAAGAAAATTCCAGAAGTGTCATCCTTATCCCTGTCATGGAGCACTGTCCATGCAGAATGTGTATGAACCATCCTATAATGCAAGTTATGGAGCTGGCTGTGGTTATCCTCCCAGCCAGGACCAGGCCACCGAGGCTACCGCGAGTTGAACGTTCTGCAGCTGCTTGCACCCCTGCCCTTGATCCTTGTGGGAGAGCAGCCTAACGCCTGCTGCTGCACAGGTGCCCCCTGCCTGGCCGAGCGCTCGCAGGCTGCCAGCGGAGAGAGATGCCATGTGTCTCCCTGGGACCGTGTGAACCACAGGGCCTGACGAGCCACTCCGAGTGAACGCCCTGCCTGTCAGGCCTCTCGATGGGCACGTCAGGGCGGCTTGAGGCAAGTGGGAGGGCTTTTATTCATTTAATTTATTAAGATACAGATTGTTTTTATTAACAAGATGCATTTCAGAGCAGGTTGTAAAGTACGGGCAATAATCATTCCATTTGACTATACATAACTGGACCATGTGACCATGTGTAACTCGTCTCATGCATGCCTTGTGAGAGTATCATTATTACTCAGCAAACTCCCAGAGGCACCAGCATGGTGCATAGCTGGCCCGTCGTTGCATTTCTGCTGGTTATTGAAGCGGCTCGTGTTCTCCATACATACTGAACGGGAGTTCATGGGGAATGCTGACTCGAGGAAAATCCTGTCACAAAATTGTGTCACCGAGGGCTCAGAGTGAGAATTCCGAAGATTCCAGCAGCATGCCGGTGACGTGTTGGTTTAGAGTGTGAAATGCGATGGCTCAATCGTGGATGAAGGAACCGAATGTCACTGTCATCTCATTTGTCTGTAAGCCCTCAACTTTGACCCCCTGCTAGCGATGATGACAACGATTCACTGTTTGGGTGGCGTCAGTTGTAGTTGTGTTGGCAATTAGCGTTAGCCGTGGCAGAAATCCATGTAAAAGACATTAGCAGTTAGCATGTTACTGTAGCCATCATAGTCATTCAGGTGCATGATTCAACAGACTCATCTGATATGAGGATAGCTAAGGATAGTTAAAGATGAGGAAGAGCTCAGGAAGTGCAGCTAGTGCTTTTAGCAGGACAGAGAGACGACTTCTGCTACTCAATCTGAACAATGGCTGCAAAGATGAAAAGGAAACAAGGTGGATTGCTGTTATAGAGCGGGTGGGGGAGGCCCTGGGGAGGGGAGGGTTTTGGGTGCCTCTTGGCCCTGGGAACAATGATCTCCTCGAGATGGGAGGTTGCTGGGGCATGACCCTCCACAAATGTGATTCACACTCCTGCATTCCAGCCCTGATTGGCACCTTAAGGTAGAAAATCCAAGTAGACATCAGGAAATGCCACTTGCTAAATGAGCTATTTAGCAGCACTTTCTTGAGAAGAGAATTCAGCAAAACCTCTCTAGCCATGTGTAGATGCAATGAATGTCAGGGGTATATTGTATTGTACATATTCTGTCAATTTACAGTCTAATAAGGCATGTTATTGGGACATTTTATTTGGTAACTGTCCAAGTGTCAGGATTTTGTCTAAGCTGCCCTCTAGTCCTATAATTGTGTTGGTATATCCAAGTAATCAAAACACAGATCTCAATGGGTTGCTACAGCAACCCATTGTCTGTAGTATAAACAGTATCACAATCAAAGTTCTAGAAGGTTATAAAAACTGCAGTAAACATTGAAATTACGCTATAATAGTTATTCCAAAATACAGCAGTTCATGCTATGGCGGTCGTTTAAAACATTATATCAGGTGATGTGAAATGCACCCATAAATAAAGGTTATGGCCTTGAATACCGCTTGTTTTTTCAGTCACTGATTAACGGGATGGTAATGTATAGCTGCTGTGTACAATGTTCACACACAGGAATGTTAGAAGGTTAAATTCCAGTAGCTTCTATCACGCTCTTTACTATACACAGGCACATTTGCTTGACAGACTGTCACAGCACACTGGGTCATAATCAAATGTCTTCCTTTTATTTAAATACTTTTTGGCCACAGATCTTCTGTAAAAGCTTACGTGCCTAGCGAAATGGCACTGGCCAGCCTCTGCCGATGTCGCTCAGTACCTGCTGGGCTGTTAGATATGTGCCAATGTAGCCACACCCTGCAAAAATGGAAACTGAGCAAATCTAAATCGTATGGAAACTGTTTGCGGCCTTATGTCAGAGTTGTTTCTTTCCAAGCTCTGTCACCTGCGGGGTCATTGCAGGGACTTCAGGCCCACACTCTAGGCTCTGGCCTACAGAGACCTCCCAGGACCACCCAGCCTCTGTGATCTGGAGCAGGGCTGGGCGCCTCAGCATCAATCAGGAAGGCACCCACACGGCCGCACCCACCACACTTTCCTACGGGACATTATGTGGGCCTGCTCAAAAAAAGCCGCCTTTGGTTAATGTACTTTAGATAATGGGATGGGCCTGGGTCCCATGAAGGAAGCTGGGCAATCATTAACCGCTAGCAACGCTGTCCACTACACAAGGGCACCGGTATGCAGCCTGGGGGGAGACCACAAAGGCGTCCAGAACGTGCACGTAAATTAAGAGCCGCTTGTCACATTCCCACTGTCTCAGCCCATTAAATCCTGGGGGGGGCCTGGGAACCGGTTTCAGTGGACTTCCAGCCTTCTGCTCACCCCCCCCAAGCCCAAACATGCGGGCGAGCCCCAGCAGGACTGTTCTCGCTCTCAAGGCACAAGCAGTAGTTCTGTGAGGAAGAGCCAAAGAATCCGGCTGAGGTAGAAGCGGATTTTGGCGAAGACGCCTCATTGGAAATGCCATGCCACTGGCGGGGAGGGAGGTGGTGAAAGAAAAGACAGCTCCCCCTACAGGGACGGCATTCCAGCGTAGGACACCACCGGCGGTGGGGGGGG
>JAABNX020000088.1:1807889-1818656 GCA_015163995.2 Mormyrus lacerda
TTTTAAAACAAATTTGAGGAAGCACTTCTTTACACAGCATGTAGTTAGAGTATGGAATAGTCTTCCTGCTAATGTAGCGGAAGCCCTGGATTCCTTTAAATCAGAGCTAGATAAGATTTTAACAACTCTGAGCTATTAGTTAAGTTCTCCCCAAGCTTGATGGGCCGAATGGCCGCCTCTCGTTTGTAAATTTCTTATGTTCTTATGTTCTTATTAAATTGCAAGTTTAATTCTGAGCACTAGAGGGTGGTACTCTTTCAGCTGGACTCCAAGTTTCAGAGTACCCCGCGTTTTGTTAGATGACAGGAGTTTTCTTTTAGCTGAAAGCATGTCTTTGTATTTGCAGGAGGTCGAATCAGAAGGCCTACATGCAGTCAGGTCTTTAGCCCCTCTCTTGTCCCCCCCCGTCACTTACTTAGCTGAGATTTTCTGTCTTCCTTCATTTGACTAAATCCATTACATTCCAACCTCTCTGTGTGGGATAATGCAGACCCACCAGGGTGAGTCATTCTGTGGCCACAAAGGCCAGTGTTTTATCCATGCTGTGTAGATTGTTCCAGTAATAAATAGATGTTATTGCCAGTTATAGCCTCCTTGTTTGGGTTTAAAAAAATCTTTCAGATTCAGAAAATTTAAGCTTCGCCAGATTGTTCCATTTTTATCATAAGGAAAAGTGCATTTAATTATACCATAAAAGTGTAATTTATATAAACACTGTTCAATTGTTCTTCCAAAACACATATCCTGAGAAACCATATAATGCAGCTCAGCAGCCATAGATCAATAACATAAGTTCATGTGTCTGAACACTTAAGCCTGGATATTATTTATGTATGTTATATTTAGAATGTCTGTCAACTTTTGCAGTATAGTTGAATGTGTTATTAAGAAGAACTAGACCTGGTTCCCCAGTAAATGATGTGGTTTTTGCCGACGCCGTGTATATGATGCAATGATGAATGGAAGGCAACTGAGAGGAGACATGCTTACAGGCAGAAGGGCAGCCATGTTCTGGGTAAAGTGGCTCTTTTGATTGGCCGAGCTGTCTTTGAATACGTACCTACCCCAGTATCTGTATTTTTAATTTTATTCCTCTCAGGACCTTGCTTGGGGGTGCCGCACACTCGCAGTCTGTGGTCGAGATACACGGCCAGTGCTTCATTACTGCTCTCTCTGTGGACTCTTGGGCAGAAGACAAAGAGGACATTGTTGCCCTTAATTAATAAGTCAGGAAGTCAGGTACACATACATGGGGGTCTGCTAGTGTCAGTCTTGCTGTTGCAGCTAAGGTGCCAGGGTCAGTGGTCGTTTGTCGTCTGCCCATCGCAGTGGGAGCTTCTCACGGACGGTCTGCACCACCTGCTTCTCCCCTCAGCTCTTTTGAGCCACCCTTCTAGTGGTCCACCTTCCAGGCCTTGCTTGTTGAAGTGCCTGGGAAACCCACAGCGGTGTCACTACAGTATTGATTTTTTTAATTTAGTTTTCATTCTTATATTATTTTCAATTTTCATTTGAGTTCCACTTTAATTTTAGTTGGTTTTTAGTGTAGTTTTATTAGTTATTAAAATTAAAGGCCTTGGAGCGTCTCACGGACAGTCTTCACCACGTGTCTTTCACCTTTTTTTCTTTTTAGTTTTTCCATATTTTAGTTTCAGTTTAAATAGTTTTACTTCTAGAGATGGACTGGAAGTTGTACAGCTCTTTATGTGGCTTTTCTGTGGAGAATCTGGCATGGACACACAGCTAGTACACACCACGTACTCCAAGCGGGCAGAACACTGATCCAGGTATCATTAACGATCATCTAAATGCCATATACTGCATTTCGTTTCCTTGAATGATTTCCATCAAGCAGAAAAAATGAACAAATTACTACTTCAGCTAAAGAGTACTTAAAAACAATAATAATATGGGACATTTTATTTTATTTCAGTTGGTTTTGGGGGTAGTGTTTCTGGTGTTTTTCTAGTTGTAGTTCTTGAATTTAATTTCATGTCTTATTTTTTATTTCAGTTTAAAAAAATGTTTTCTTGTACTTTTACTTTCATTGATATACAAATGGAGCTACCGACACAGACACACTCCCCCGAATTTGGGTTCCCACTCACATCTGCAGCAGATCCTTTCATGAGGGAAGTTTTGGTCATGAACTGGAATAAAGCAGCATTGCTTCACCGCTTAAACCTCTCCAGTGTCACTGTGTTCGCACTCTGGGGGAGCAGGTCCCCTTTGTAAGTCTTGCAATAATTTCCTGAGCTGTTGATTGCACATACTGAGGACTCTGCCCTGCTCATTACCTCCATTTTGAGATGCCAGGGGCGATATGGAAGGTTTCAGAAAGCAGAATTAGTGCTATTTGAAGCTGTCAAGCATGTGACAAAGAGTCATGCTTGGAAATTGTATGTTATTTTAAGATTAATTTCCTACAACTGAGGTTTAGAGTTTCATTTACTCTGATGGATATTCTGTGTAAGCGTGACATTAACAAGTTTTAAGGGACCGTCTGCTTCTCTTAGCGCCAAAGAATTGTGGGATGCTTTTGCTCACATGTGGCTTTGTTGGAGCGCGTGCCCATGCCTGTCAACTGGCCTGTCTGCCGTACATGCTGCCCTCTCTAGTGTTCCTCACCTAAGGAAAAAACAACAGAAGTAGACATAGAGTTTTTATCAGCAGCAAGATTTACAGCAAAATTCTATTCCTCTGTTCTATTCCTGAGTCTGCATCGTCCTGTGTTTTTCCTGAGCCATTGTTAGGCATGTGGAGGATGGTTCTGTAACAGAGAGGGGAGGATCAAGGCAGTCCTGTGGTGTGCACATATGGCCAGATGTTTGATGTTGAGGCAGTGGAGAGGTGGGGGAGAAGGTGTCTCCAAGGGAATCGGCTCCCCAGATTGGGCTGTGAAAAGCTTGTGTGTCCTCATTTTCTCACACTTTTATACTCAGAGGTTCTGATCCAGGATATAGACACTGACCTCTAGAATCCTCTTGTACAGTTCAGATGTCAGTTTTAACTGCTTTAGCGTTTGCACTGAATTATTGCTGTCCGCTGTTGCGCTTGTGGTTCACCGCTTTAAGCCGCATGCCTTGGAGTTGCAGTTGGGTGCATTGCAGGCCTTGCAGTGTGGTCTGGCAAAAACTGCAGGGAAAGAGATTCTGAGATAAAAGCAGCCATCAGAGATTTTGTGTTCAGAGACATTGGCCAACCCATGAAACATCTTCTTGTTTATCCAAATGCTGTGTTGAAGCTGCTGGCCCTCACTCCATCTGTGATAGCTATATCCCTCACCAAAACCAAACCACTTATTCCTTTGTTTTTTGTTAATTACCAGACATTTCCACTCTGCTGAGAGTAATAAGTCTTATACTGAAAGAACTGAGATCATTATCGGTTTTTCATTTATTTTTTGATATTGCTGCTAAACTGTTCTGTAATTTAGAATGACTGAATGTCTGAGAATGTGTGCGTGTGTGAACACACATCTGTGGACCATTACAGCAAGTTCACAGAACTTGTGAGATCTTGCTTGCCGAAATCCAAGTCAGACTTATAACAATGTCATAAAGAGCAACAGTGCATTGAGTTTGGGCCACAAAAGCCTTCTTTCCATTGGATGTCTTTCCTCTGGCATTTCATGGAAAAACCCTGAAGACCCCCCAGTGGTGATGCTTGACGTTCAGATCGCTGAAGAGGCTGAAAGGGACAGAGCAGCTGGGCACAGGTAGGCGTTCAGGGTACACTGAATGGGATTCAAGATACAAGAGATCGCGGGTAAGAGGGCACCCCCTAGTGTTGCTGAGGCTGAAACATCACTTTGTTAGATTTTAGCAGAGGCTCAGGCCATCTGTATAGAACAGTGTTTCTCAATCCGGTCCTCAGGGACCCACAGACAGTCCACGTTTTTTGTCCTACTGGGAACTGGGAGAGAGCAAAAACGTGGACTGTCAGTGGTTCCCTGAGGACCGGGTTAGGAAACACTGAGACACAGAGGAAGGAGCCAGCAATCAGGGAGTAGATGGTACGGCTCATTTTATGTATGTGTCTGACTCTCTCCCAGGCTTTCCCGGCAGAGCCCAGCTTTCATTCAGACAAACTATCTCAGACACGATTTTCCTCCACTTTACAAATGAGAAACTTCTCATCCAGAAAGCGCGAAACAGCTCGAATACACAAATTCACAGGGGCAGTCATTTGAAAAGTCTTAAGCTGAGGCCAGCGGTGTGTTTCAGTCAGAACCGTGCGCACGGACTCCCTGCGTCGCACATGGAGAGCACCGCTGCTGAGCTCGCTTACACTGCCATGATGCTCCACGGGAGCCTGTAATATGGCCCTGTGCACAAGTGAGAATATTACAAAATGATGACAGGGAGGACCCGTGGAGAAGCATAAAATTGTTTTGCGAACTTTCTGGGAAAAACTGCAGCCATGAATCTCTGTTAATAGACATTTCCCGCATGGGTTAAGCTGCTAGTAAAATTGAAATGCATGAGTCTTCTCTCCCAGAGGTAGCTTAAGTCTTTGTCTGACCTTGATTGGGATTTGGAAAAACTGTTGCAGAAATTTTGGTTGCTGTTCAAACTCTTTTTTGCTGTACCTTGGGTCTGCACATGCACTACAAGGTTCATGCAGGTGTTATCAGAAGACCTGACTTCACTCATCGTCTTGCAGACAGCTTCTCTTTGAAGCTTTGAAGACCAGAGTCTGTTTATCTGCTCTGCCTGGTGCTGCTCGCCAAGTTAGCCACAATGAAAAACATAAAAAAAGGATTAAAAGAACAGGCATATAGGACACTTAATTACTGTCACCAGTGCTGAGCTGTGGATTCTTCGCGTCTTCTGTGTTTCAGGCTGTAAAAAAACGATGCTACTGCATGTGTGTCTTTTTATTGAGATTTTGCCTGGTGTTCATTTTGGTCCTCTGTCTGTGAGGTGATTGCAGTGCAAGGTTTTTTTGTCACAGGCAAATTAGTGCAGTGTTGAAGCCACGAATCAGGTAAAAATCTGTTTTTGAGTGATTATACTTTGGTTGGGGAGCGACACCCTCACTGGCGGGTCAAAGCGTGAGCATCGGGGACGATGTGAGGTTCAGGAAACCATAATCAAAGTCCGTGAGCAAAGCAGCCGTCTCACACAAATGTAAACACTTCAGTCCTGGCGCAGAGGTGGTTTTCCAGAATTCCCGGCCGTTGATTGAGCATGTCTCCCTGTGAATTTTCCATGGTCGCCCTTTGGCTCATTTGAGCAATGCAGCATGAATCTGTTAATCAGGATGATCTTTGTGACAAGGCAGTCTGGTTGGTCCAATTTACCCAAACAGATCCCAGCTTCCCACCATGGAGAGCTTAGAAAGTGTCAAAAGGGAAAAACACACATATCCCAGGAAGTAACATGCCAGGGAAACGGCTAATGCTGGTCTGCTGTCCTGTTAATTACTGTCACAGGGCTGATGATTATGTCTGACATTATCCACAAGCAGCCAGGGCGGCTGGACACCCCAGGAGCGGCACTGTTAGATCCCACAGTACTGAGCTCTCCCTACCTGGACTCTGCTCCAAAATGCACTTACATCACTACTGAGAGCAGTGTTGGGGATTTAAACATGAGAACGACAAGATTTCATCACCATTATTCATTATTTACCCTCCAGTCCCGACCTCCGGAGTGTCCTCCCATGACTGAGCCGCATGGAAAAGGCTGCAGAGGATGTCTACATGAAGGCATTTTCACAAACGGCTCATCCATTAGCAGGGTTTCTGGTAGCCGGCTGTTCTTCCTCATTGCCCATTTCCCAGCATCCTGTACTCTAAACAAAGCACACGTTCTGCTGTTTGTTCATAGTTTAAACTAGAAAAACCCCACTTTCAAAGGCGTGCTGAATGTCATATGCATTTTTCTCCCATCGCCATCCTGAGTGGCTCCCGGGTGTAACAGCAGTTCGAAATGGATGTGATCTTAGCAGGTACTGCCCGTTTATAGTAGCACTATCCCTTTGCTGGATGTTTGCAATGTCAGTGACTCACCGACAGTAATTTGTGGGGATTATGCAGATAATTTTGCATTATCTGTCTAAATTATTTATTATTTGTTTTGTTAATTTGTGACATGTGAGGCGATAAGAACACTGAATGAAAACATTGCAGCGTCTCTCCTCATTAGAGTGTCACTAATGTAAAGAAAACTCGTCTGATTCCCCCTTGGCATGTAATGCCCCTCCTATTTGCTCCAGCAATGGCAGCGTGTGCCATCAGCAAACCCATGTGCTGAATGGCCTGTAACAGAAGACTCCCACATCTGATGTCTGCATGAGGACTTTCGGGATCATCAGCACAGACGGAGCTCGGCCTTGGGGCACATTATGCAAACGGAGTGGGAGATGTGAAATCTGACGGGGGATGTTTTCAAAACTGCCTTTTTTGGGGGGGGGGGGGCATCTTCCCCTTGCCTGCAAGATCTGAATGGGTCTGGTGTGTGTCGTTTGACCCCAAACGGCGAGCAAGCAACGCAGTGCACCTGGGGCTGTAAACAAACTCCACAACCACGTATAGCTCAGGCAAGACATCAGATGTTTTACCACTTATAAAAAAACCAAAACTAAACATAACGATTTGGAAAAACAGCTTTGCCACTGCCCAGGGACACACAGGCCACCTTGTTTCGGGAGCCCAATGATGGCAGAATCCTTTGTAGCACTTGGCAGAGCCCATAGTGCTATACAGTCTCCTTCGGCTCTGCGCCTTCCTACTGCCTGTATGCGTGGCTGTCTTCCTACTGCTATCCGTAGGAAGTTGTGGAGTCTTTCCTGTCTCACAACACCCTTTTCTCCGGTATTAATGAAGATCTTGCAGCATGGTGTTTTCAGATCAACTGGAGATGTGTGTTCAAGACTTTGGTTTGACCAAAGATCAACACTTGTGACGATGTCACCTGTGAGACAGATTAGTTTCTCTGTCAAGCCCCCTGCTAGTGAGGTGAGGAAGGGCTCTGGGACAGGAGGGACACAGGAAGGAGCCCTTTGGTTGTGTGGTGACACCTACCTCCTACCGGGATGTTCTCTGAGCAGTAATCATAAATATTCACCTGGTCAGACATGGAAAGCTACAGCTGCAGCCAAAGACGTACATTTCATCTGAGAGCTTCAGTAAATATGAATAATGATAAAAATCGAACTGATAGAGGGTAATTATTATCAGGGGAAGCCAATCAGGTGACCACAATTTAGCAACAGGTTTTTAGCACCCTGTGCTCAGGAGTTGCAGTATTTGGTTTCTGTTTTTGCCTGCCAGCCAGGCTGCTGCCACCCAGGCCCCTGTCACCCAGGTTACTGTCAATCAGGCTGCTATCACCCAGGCAGCTGCATGCTGGTTAGCATGAGTTAAAGGGAGGGACCCAGTGCTGTGCCTGTCATCGCAACGGATACAAACGGATCCAAGCCAGATCGGGTTCGCTTTGAAAGGCGTGGCACCTCTCGCTGGGCCCTTTTCCAGTTGAGCCAACTGAACTGGGGGGGGGGGGGGCACTGGCTCGGTCATGGCTGGTATCCAACCAATGGAATGGAAAGTTATTGTACCTTTGATTGTGCAGATATGAACCTCTGCTTACACTCAGCGATGCCCCTACCACACACGATGCATGTGGCAGGCTGCCCTGCGACACTGCTGGCTGTGAGGCCTGTGTGACATCTCTGTGGGTGTGACGATGGGCACCTGTCGCTGCTCTCCAGGCTAGCAGATGCTGGAAGCTTAGCACACAAGGCCCTAGGCTCAAGTCCTGGGGGTCTGAGGCTCTGCTGTGGGGTTTGCTATCCGGCCTATCTGGCTACAGGTAACATATCTAGCTATTTTAATCATTTAAATGCAATATTATAAATTATAACATGTTACAAAAGCATTAAAAAAGTCTTATACCCTACCCTCATCATCATCATCATCATCATCATCATCATTATTATTATTATTATTATTATTATTATTATTATTATCTTTCCCACGTTATGAGACGCTGATCACTAAGCTTCTGTTTTGGTTTTCATGGTGTATGAGTCATCATGGATAACCCCCCATACCAAAATGCTGTGGGTGTGAGGGTGACCGATGGAACATCCTAGCTTCCCAGTACTGTAGCTCCGCACAGAATGCTGTTCTGATGACAGCATGTGGAATGTTCTGGAATGTCCTGTTCAAACAGAGCGGGCAGCCCGGCATCCTGTGTGTGCCCATCTTCGGGCTGATTTATGCAACATCACTGGTTCCATTCTTCATGTGCTGCCAGGAGGATTAGTATGACCCACTTGGAATAATCGTACGTGACTGCCACTCACGCGCTTTTTCAATCATTCATTTTAAACTTTATTTATTGTGATATTCCAGCCGTTGATGTACAGGCTACACTTTAAATGTGATGTTTTCAAAGAGGAAGAGACACCTCTGAGCTTTTTTTATTTCCAGAAATGAAAAAGCGTTAGCATTTGTTCCCCAGATACGCCATTCACAGAATGTGACAGAAACGTTTGTGTATCTAACTGCCATGGCTTTCCCATTTTTGCAGAGCAACCTTGTTTTCTTCAATAGAGTGAGTCTGATCAAAGGATTTTATTCTCCGCGTGATAATGGCGGCGGACCTGCAAAGGCATTCTCATCATGTCTCTGTTTATTTTGACAACACCTGTCATCACTGTATGAAATGATCAGTGCAACAGAGGCAGCTGGGAGGCCAACAGAGGCAGCTGGAACACGCTAGCCAGCACTGGGGCGGAAACCATAATTGAAGACTGGTGTCATGGGTCATTAAGACACACAAAAATCCAGATTGGCCTGAAAGTCCAGATGAAAGCTGGCTCAGGCCCCCCTCCACCATAAACATCGGGCTGCAGTTTAAAACTTCCCCTCTCAGTGTGGCCAGGAGATGCTGTGAGAACAGGGGAGTTACGTATCCCCAGAGGGACGAGGAGGAGCGATTCAAACGAGAAGCTGGTGGCTAGGCTGAATGTGGCCTCTCAGGCCGACCAACCAGACTCTCAGGCCAAGCACGGCTGAACTCCCAGGCCGAGCATAGACTCCTAAGCCAGGACTGTGGCTTAGTGTGTCTCCCGAGCCAGACATGGACTCCCAAATGCAGACTCTCAGACCGGGCAAGGACTCTTGAGGCGGCCGCGGACTCCCAAGCTTGGGAATGGCTCGCGTCTGTTTATGTCTGCATGAAAAAAATGGCATCAGCTTCAAAATATACACACAGCAGGGTTCAAAATGGAAAATGGTAGGACTGGGGAAAGGACTGGGATTCTGGTCGGTTGTCGGAACAGTGTGCCATCCAGTTCACTAACAACTGATCACCAGAGCACGGATCTGATGGGGAATTTGCAGGCGTGTGATGCACAGTCAGAAACTTAAATCACATCCTATGTTACTCTTTAACTCTCCGCGGCCACCATTCTGTCATGATGTGTTTTTGTACATGTGGTTTGGAGTATGACTGAGTTACTTCAGTATTTGCTAAGCACTGCATCTATTTTTTATATGTACTTTCTCCTTGGACCTCCCAGCTCTTAGCTCACATCAGCACTATCAGTTATGTAGAGTTCGGGTAAATCCCGTTGCATTAGTGGAACCTGAAGCCATTTCGGCTTGTCTCCATGCCAACCCCAACGAGTGCCTTCAGATGTCTATTACCCCATGACCGCTGAAATATGGCAGCAGAACCATATAAATGTGAAGCCAGTTAGTACTGCCCACAGGTATTGACTTCATGAAGCTAAATCACCATAGCGACAGCTATGCTCCCACCCTAGAACAAAGAGAGGAGTTCCTAACATCTTTTTCTAGACCGATCTTATGAAACAGGCATGGGATAATTCTGGACTATTCTCTAAAACCAGTGAAGGAACTTGCTCAGAATGGCTTATACAGCATGGGGATAAAGTACCAACAAGACCACGGACCATAATTGAACCAGCTAGATCACAGGCCACAAATGGTCTCTGTTGAAACCTGTTGCTATGGGCAACGCATCTTTCTCCATGTCTTGCTCCGTGGACTCTGCGATTGAAACAGTGGCATCTCTGCCACAGGAGGCCAGCCCTTTGTTTCTAGCAGATCATGGACACATGCAAACATCGATCAATCTTGGCCACATTTTATCTGGGACCTGTTGGAGATTGTAGCAAGTTGCAAGGGCTCATAGCCAGAGATGAGTAATCCTGGTCCAGAAAGTGTAAATCCAGACCAAGATTTTATTTCAACCAACCAGTACTCTGTGACTGTGACTTTTTAATACTCAACTGGTTGGTTGAAACAAAATCTTGGTCTGGACTTTCACTCTCTGGATCTGAACTACCCACCTATGGTGTTCGCAATCAGTATTAGTTTTTGGAATATGGAGCCTGGGATCCAAAGCCGCTGACTTGGTGTCAGGCACATCCACGGGATTTACTCTCTGGCATGCTTTGGAACCATCTTCCGCTTAGGCTGCCTTTTTATGAGTGATAAAAAGGGGGCTTATGCGCCCCCCCCCCCTTAGGCCAGCTGTGTCTGCAGAGCATGAGGGCTACAACACCTCCAGTATGGTACTTGAGTATGGGTTCCACTGAAATAAAGGTAGCTGATTACGGGAAAGATCTTGGTGTGTATGTTGATGCTTCAATGTCCCACTCTCACCAGTGTGAGGAAGCAATAAAAAAGGCCAATAGAATGTTGAATTATATCTCTAGGTGTGTGGAGTTTAAGTTAAGGGAGGTGATGCTACATTTATATAATTCCTTGGTAAGACCCCACCTAGA
>JAABNX020000088.1:1818756-1865529 GCA_015163995.2 Mormyrus lacerda
GCTGTTCAGCCAAATGGCTATTTCAATATTAGTTTAAATACTAGAACTCGTGGCCATAAGTGGAAATTAGCGGGAGAGCATTTTAAAACAAATTTGAGGAAGCACTTCTTTATACAGCGTATAGTTAGAGTATGGAATAGTCTTCCTTCTAGTGCAGCAGAAGCTAAAACCCTGGGTTCCTTTAAATCGGAGCTAGATAAGATTTTAACAACTCTGAGCAATTAATAAAGTTCTCCCCAAACGAGCTTGATGGGCCGAATGGCCTCCTCTCCTTTGTAAATTTCTTATGTTCTGATGAAACATGCAATCAGGCCCCAGGTGGGAAAAACGAGTCATCAAACTTTAATGCATAACATCATAAGCGTGAGTCTCCTATAGCCAAAGAGCATAGTAACGACACACTTGGAGCAGAAGGATACAGATAGAAAGCAATCACAGCTAGGTTGCGTGGGAATCAAGCATGCATGGTATTATGATGCTGAGAGAGAACACAGCCCAGAGACAGACTTCCAGTGCGGCCACATGAATCTGAGGTAGAAAATGATGTATTAGGAGAGATAATTTTGATTAGATGGTTTAATGTTTGAGGCAGTTGCAGATTTAAATATGAATTCATTTTCCCCAATAGCCAGACAGTATTATCAGCAGCACATGTTTCAGCTGTTTTTGCATTAATGGTTTCCTTATTTAAGTCATCTTGGTTGTTTGCCACTGCAGCTGTGTGCAGTATTCAGCAGTGAAGTGTGCCCAAGGGACACTGCCTGTATGTTGGTGGGGGGGGAGGGGGGGTCGCTAAGCCCCACCCAGTTTGTTTTTCAGCCCTTGATTAGAGAAGGAAGCGTTTCTCTTTTGACGCCTGGCATAATGTTTGTGTTTGGGCAGGGTCTGTGACCGTGACCGTGACCTTCCCCCTGCCGGCTTCCTGCTGCCGTTAAAAGGCCGGTTCTGATTAAGCGAGGCAGGGCAAGCAGCTCGTGTTCTGTGTAAAATTCACCGCCGTCTAACGGCTACACCAAAGGCAGCTTGTGAAATGCTTATGGCCAATCTATGGCCCGTACCCGGGTTGGTGGATCTGCACTTACTTCCAGCACTGATTGATGCACCATTTACTTAAGGCAGGCTGTCTTTGAACAAGGAAACTTGGGACCTGGACTGGATAGCTACTAATGTCACTCTGTATTACAGGGCAGGGTGGCAAACCTCCTTTGGGCAAGGTAACACCTGTGTCCCTCCCCCCCATCCTACTGGACATGGCGCCGGACATGACAAAAAGGAGTGTCGGCGGTACTTGGCCAGATTGTGTAACATGTTAATGAAGCGTTGAGCAGACGATAAATAATAATAATCACAACTTTATTGATCCCCATGGGGAAATTCTTTTTCACAACTCCCTCAACTTACTCTTTGTAGAGCAAGCTGTCCACAAAGGGCTGCCACCTGTTGGGGCACCCAGGGAGCTGAGGGTTAAGGGTCTTGCTCAAGGAGCCGCAGACATGCTGACGCTGGGTTTGAACCTGCAACCTTGCGGTTACAGCCATGCAGGCTTAGCCCACTGAGCCACATGCTACCCCTTAAATTTGATTAAATATGATTTCCAAAGGTGGAAAAACTAATACGTATGTGGTTTTTAAAAATAATGCATTTTGGGCTCTACTTCAGTAGCCAAGACAAGAACTAAATGAGTAAAGTAATGTCTTATAAAAACCGATCCAGAAATCCTGATATGAAATGTTTTATGATGTGTTGCATGAATGCTACCATCACTTAGTATGATCATACCATGTTGGCTTTCCTGTCTTTGAGCGATTTGTGTAAAACCCTCAATTTGATTGATAGTTAGAACTGGATTACTGAGAGCCTGGTTATGTTATCGCTACCCTACAATCTGCCAGAACACACACCATTTGTATAAAGCGTTTTGCTCGAAGCCAAGGTCAGCAAAATTAATCTACAAAGAACTAAAATTTGGACAATTTTGCCAGAAACTGACCACTTCTACAGTTTAAAATAGAAATTCCAGCTTTACCGTGTTGAAAATTCGTGGCGTGATATTGAGTTAGAGTAAGAACTATGTGCTTTTTTGCAGTGTGATGTAGTTCCCATTTCCTCATAGACATGACTCACTTTACAAGTCTGGCAGGGTGAGGGCAAAGGTTTCAGGAACATGCTTCATGCAGTCGGCTTTTACTTCCAGTAATTTGCCAAGGCTTTTGGTGTGATGGCCTTGGGTTTGGGATGGGTCTCCCTGGGGGAGCCATTCAGAATGGGGAGTAAAGCTACAGCAGGACCAGGCTTACTGAGGGGGCTTACTGCCTGGGAATGAAGGGCGACAGTGCGAATGAAACTCGTGTGGCCTCTGTGTGTGACTGCCACAGGCGTGTAACCTGAGTGGTCACATGCGTGACATTGAGGCTGTTTAAATGGAAACCACATCACTCTGCAGACTCATTTCACCATGATTCTGCCTCTTGTCCCCCCCAACCCCCTCTGTTGCCAGAGTCACCGCAAAGCGTGTTTGTTCTTATTTTAACTAAATGTCACGCTTCAAATGTTCAACACAGGAAGGCCAAAATTTCTATTCGAAACACAAAGTGCTCAGTTCTTTTAGTTCTTTGCAGGGTAGTTTTGCTGACCTTGGCTTTGCCCAGGGTCAAAGGTGAACAGCTGTTATAATTGGTGCTTGACACGCCAACATCCAGTGCCTCACTGCGCCTCTGGCTGCCCAGTGACGCGTTTTACTGCGTCAGTGTCACAAATGGAGCGAATGTCCACATGACACAGTGGAATTTTCCAGCAGTTCCTAAGCTGCCGACTTGTATCCTGGCGAGACCGTGCGGAGTGAGAGAGAACCGACAGACGCTCTGGGGTAACGAGTGGCACACGTGACTGTGGATGGAAAGATTCGGGCTCTTAGTGCTGCCCAGGTGCGTCCGCAGAGTGAAAAGACCCATCACAAAGACAGACGCTCCTGATTACTGACGCTAATAATACATTCTGCTGGCCTCTGTCCTGACACCCGGGTGCTTCTGTTCACGTGTGTCCAACTGCATTAAATAAGTTCTTGCTGCTTATTGCAAGTTTAGAAGAAATTTTAATGTTACTGTGAAAAGAAAGGCTTTGCATTACCCTGCATCATATACGAGGCACAGTGCCACAGTTACAGCATCACCCACTCCTCTGTTGAGTTTGAATCGATCAATAACGGGTAAAACCATCACTGCTGGGTATCAAATACATTTCCTCTGTGGTTAAACATGTGTGTATCGAAACAGAGAAAGTTTATATTATGTCAGGAGAACTGAGGTAGCGTTCTAGGACACCTTGCAGGGGTAGGACACAAACAGCCATTTTCAACATTTGATGAAAGTGAAACTGATTTTTTTTTTTTTCCTTTGAGTGCCTGTGTGCTAATTAGCTTCATGATTGGATAGGCTAATATGACAAACACAGGACACAAGGCAGAGAACCACCCTGGACAGGACAGCAGTCCACTGCTGGACACAAACATTATGGGCAGCCAACCTCGATACTTTTCGCTATGGAGGATTTTTCTCGTGACCTGTGTCTTGCAGTTGAAGAGAATGGGGTTTTTGGGGGCTGAGAGGACCTGGTAAATAGGGCTCTTTTCCTTGTTGGCCCCTGCCCCACAAGCAAGTAGATAAACTGAGTCTCTGAAATTAAAAGGAAAAAAAGTGAACAATGATTGTGAGAGAAAATGCACCAGAGCGCTGGGTGGCAGCCAGAGGGCCGGGGAGCCCCCGCATGACGTCAGTGTTTACCTGGCTTGTCCAGTCCTGCTGTGATTTCAGCCAAATGTCTGGTGAGCTTCTCATAAAACACCTCCTATGCCCCCCCTACCCCACTGCTGTTGGTGAGGGGGCGTGGGGGCACGGGGGCACAGTGTGGTGGCTGGGTGCCCATTGTAATCAGTACAACAGCCCTAATGTCGCACGCCGCCCCACCTCTTCACTTCCCAAACCCCTGCCACCACACTCCTGTTCACCTGAGACATTCTCTCTTCAGCCTGTCCTGAGATCTCAGGTTACAACATTACTTCAGCACCTTAAAGTGCGGTAAATTTGTTGTAACATTACATGTATAATACAGTATTATGGTGCGCATTATGGCAGACTGAGGCCGGGCAGGGACGCCCATGCAGATGGAACGGAAGAGGAGCAGAAGACACAAAGAAACTCAGTGCTCTCCCCCATCATGACTCTGTGACTAAGGAGACGATCTCTCCTACTCTGTCTCGCTACCAATTGCCCATATTACGTGATGTGTGCTGCCTTCTTAGGGAGTGAGTCACTCAGCATAAACCGCCGCTGTCTGGGGCTCTTAAAACCTCCAGTAAACCCTGCAAGACCAGCTGAGAAGCAGCGGAATACAGGCTGTTGTATTTTTCTGCTGCCAAATGTTCATCAGCTAATCAGAGGACTTCCCACTTGTAGGATGAGTACCCAAATTCTATAGAGGACCTACCATAAAATCAGGAGTTTTTCAAAGTCACTGCTGGAATATGTTGTACCTGGTCTTAAATGTTCCGGTTAAATAAATGCCAAAATCCCTACTTACCAATGTATTCTTGTGATTAATTTTGTGCTTACTGGTCTTAATCCATCTATTTTCAATGAGTGCAGTCAACAGTGTACAACCCATCATGTTACTGATGATGAGGGCAAGTCCAAGTCGACCCATTTGCTTAAACATCACTTTTTCTAAGTTTTGGGAGAAATTCAGGCAGGCACATAATGTTCAGACACATTCAGCTTCAGCTGTGTGTGTGTGTATAGCGTGTGTCTATGTGTGTGTATAGCATGTGTGTGTAGCATGTGTGTGTATAGTATATGAATAGTGTGTGTGTATATGTGTGTGTACAGTCAGTGTGTATAGTGTATGTATTGTGTGTGTGTGTATAGTGTGTTTGTATAGTGTGTGTGTGTATATGTGTATGTATAGTGTGTGTGTAGTGTGTGTGTGTATATGTGTGTGTATAGTGTGTGTGTAGTGTGTTTGTATAGTGTGTGTGTATAGTGTGTATGTATAGTGTGTGTGTGTGTGTGTGTGTATAGTATGTGTATTGTGTGTATGTATAGTGTGTGTGTGTGTGTGTATAGTATGTGTATAGTGTGTATGTATAGTGTGTGTGTGCAGTCTTTACTGCTAAGGGGTAAAAGGCACAGCATAGCATTTCTTGGTACCCACAGCTTGCCTGCCTGCCCATGTGCAGGATATTACCTCACATCTGGAAAGAAGTGTAAGTGTGCTTGCCAGGCTTCTGTTCGCAGACGGTGGGAGCTAGTTCACGGGGGTCAAGACGGTGACAGCAAGATTCGTCTAGAATACACACCTCTGGTAAACCGCTGTGTATAAACGGTCAAAACCTCAGCGAATTTAGATTTGTGCATGCATTCATGTGTTTCTGTGTTTGCGCTGTCTGTATTCCTGAGGTTAAATGGAGAACAGTTAAGTTAGCTAAGCGTCATTCACTCAGAGTGAATGGGCCTTTTCTGCCTGGGGTGAGGTAATGCAATGGTTTATGTAACCAGCTAGCTCGTGGTGCGGCTCGCAAACGCTGATGGCCAAGGTATAATCGCTCAGGATGTCCCCGTTTGTCACCGTTTGTGGATGCCGCCTGTTCATTAGCATCACCAGCCGTGCCGAAGGAATGTTTATTGAAGCTGATGTGCTCTTGGGACTCCATGGTGGTTTGGCTAATTACAGATCCCTGCAGAGGGCTACTTATGGCTCTGTGTTCCAAACATAGATGAAAGAAACTAGTCCATAGTGCTGTTTACCAAGAGGTTTGAGGCCCCTGCCTGATTGGGCGTGATCTTCACGTTACAGACGGTCTGTCTCGGGAAACATTTGTGCTTGGGAATGAGATTGACGTTAATTGCAGCGTAGATCTGCCTGACACTAAGAATATTGCTCATTTAACCCCGAATGGCATAACACTGAGAATTAAGAGCGAAGGTTAAATTACCATTCAGTGTTAATACTGAGAGTTCATTTAACACTAAGAGTACAGCAGTGAGGTGGCAGGTTTCACTGTGAACTCTCTGTAAATTCAAAAATGGCAGCTGCTGATTATTGGGTGGGACTGTGACCTGGTAGCGGGAGAACAGCCAGTGATACCAGTGACCACACTGCATCTAAACCATAAAGATCTGGGAAAATGTTACTAATAGTGAATCAGCACTCTTTACTGCTGCTGACGTCCGGCACAACCTCTGATTGAGGTTTCATATAATATCATGGATTTTGCAGCTAACAAGTATTTCAATCTATGCCAAAAGCAAATTGAACCTAGTGTATGTTCCTTTGCCCCAAATATTAGACCACCAGTTGCATCGTTTTAATTACAGTTATCATTTCCCCCCACAACCACAGACTTAAATAATCTCATTTACATGATTACAGTAACTAGTAGAAAGCATGTATTTTCCCACAAGGCTTCTGATATAAAACAGAACATGACATAACAAGTCTCAGAGGAATCCTCTGAACCATCCTATTGAGCTAAGCTAAATCCAAGTGCTGGGCACCAGCCATTGGTTCTGCAGCCTTTGGTTCTGCGGTTTCTGTAACAGTGCAGCTATGAGGAGCACAGTCGACGTAAACAGTGCAGCAGGTCTCGCTTTGGCGAAAAACGAGGAGTGGTTGGAAACGTGGCGTGTGAGGCCCAGTGTGCGGGCGCAGGAAGCCTGGGCTGAACACTCCCTACTTCCTGAGTGCCGTCCAAACCAGCACTGACTTCCTGTCTGTGGCTTCGCAGCCACGTCGTGTCAGTGTCCAGCCAGGTCCGGCAGGATGCCGCGTTCCGGAGGCAAGCTGCTCTCCCCATCCAGGATGTTATCGTCAGTTGCTGTATGGTAACCCTCTTCACAGGCTCATTCTTAATAAAAGTGTCGCAAAGGTTACTTCAGAAAGATGTCTTTCTTAGCTTGAAACAAAGCATTCCAGGACTACTTTAAAGTTAAAAAAGAGCCTTTATACAAACATATGGAAATGTTATCATGCATAAACCTCTTCACGTCCTGCTTGCCCTCGGGGTAATGTGTCCCACACTGTCTAAAGAACATCAAGTAAGTATGAATCATTTAGTTCCTCATAAGTATCACAGTCTGTAATGGAGACTTGGTCAAACAAATTATTTCCCTAATGTCTGCAAAAAAAAAATTATAATACCAGATATCACTAGAACCAGTTCAGTTTAACTCAATCAACCATCAACTCTGAATGAACCACACTGAAAGCCCACCAAAGTGTAACAGTACAGGTATAATCATTACAGGAATCCTATGTGTAGGTTCAATGAAAGAGCTCGACGTTTGCTTTGAGCCTGTCGATTCTGGGCAGATATAGTTAATGTGACTTTAGAACAAAAAAAATTCTGCTTTATTTTACACAAAGCTGTGTAAAAAGATATTTATGAAGAACTCTATATTAGGCACCCATGTTATAATGTTAAGTTTTTCAAACAAAGAATAAGCAGGTAATTGCAAGGAATTCCAGACCGCCGAGGATATGATTCCCCGAGATCCGTGTGAGAAAATGACCTGCCTGAGTGATACCCTTGGGGGGGCGGCGCGCAGCGTTTACTCTCCTCCCCCCGGACCCTGTTTCTGCTCCGTGGAGGGCACGGAGTGCTGTGCGCTTCCTGACTTTTCTGGGACAGGTTCCAGCGGTAGAGGGGATCACCATCACTTTCTGGGATTTTCTTCGGTCCCAGACGTATATAAAGTCTCTCTGTGCCTCTCCTCCGGAAACAGAACCATTTGCTTACGCTTCTCGGAGATGGACCCGGCGGGACCGCTCCCAGGGAGAAGCGGCGATCAAAGATAGATAATCCGAAACGGCTCGGGTTTTAAGGATACCTGTCAGCCTGTTAGATAAGCAGCTCCGGCATTTGGAACACAAGCATGGCGTTTTGCTGGAAACGTTTGCCGGTGCACAAGAAGGAAAACCTCGGAAATCTGAAGTTTTGCGTGACATTTTGCGTGACTCGGCTTTTGCGTTAACATTTCGTATTATGTATAAAAAGCGTGCGACGCAGCCGAGTTTCGAGATACATTTAATTTCAGGATTTTTCACAAGATTTTAATTCTAATTGACTTCCTTGGATGTTCATAATAATTTTGCGCCTGCCTGTCAGATTGTAATCAAAAGAATCGGATTAATTATGTTTTGCTTTATACTCTGAACACATCGCCCTAACACGGTCAGACACAGGCTGCTTTAAAAAGGGAGATTACTGAAAGTTGCCCAAACCTATGTTCCGCACTTGGACTATATTTCTGCTGCAGTGGGTTTTCCTTTGACAAAGCCTGGACATGAAGCGGACGCTGGTGCTCAGCGTGTGCCTGCTGTGCTGCGCTTTATGTCGGCTGTTGGATGCTTCTCAGCCGGCTAACGGACGCACGGATCTCAGGCGCTTACGATTTTCTACTTCGAGACTTAACAATACACGTTCCCGGAGCCTGGTTCTGGGAAGTGATGCTCCCACTATGTCCGTTTCCTTCTCGCCAGTGAACCGCAAGAAACTCAATGAAATGCAAGCAGACCAGAGGAGCATGCAGCCTGGCAGAAGGCACCCTGGTCGTAATCAGCCGAACCCTGGACCTTTTGTTATGGTCCAGGACGACAGCGTTCATACTAGGCAGGCACGCATGCCAAGCGGGGCCGGTTCCCCAAATCTCCTGGCGAGCTTTGCTGGAAAAAGCCGCCTGCTGGTCATCTCCGCTCCACATGAGTCTGATGGATATTATCGGCTGATGATGAGCCTGCTGAAGCCAGATGTGTACTGCGAGCTGGCAGAAAGGCACGTGCATCAGATTGTGATGTTCCACCAGGAGGGAGAGATGGGCAGCAAAGTGAGGCGCATCACCAACGAGGGCAAGATTCTGGAGGAGCCCCTGGACACCGCACTCATCCCCAGGCTGATGAACTTCCTTAAGCTGGAGAAGGGCAAGTTTGGGATGGTGCTGCTGCGGAAGACACTGCAGGTGGAGGAACGGTACCCCTACCCAGTGCGACTGGAGGCCATGTATGAGGTGATCGACCAGACACCCATGCGCAAGTTTGAGAAGGTCAGACAGAAGGGCTTTGTGCAGAAGTGCAGGGCAGCCGGCGTGGAGGGCCAGGTGGTGGAAGGTGCTGGAATGGGAGCCTCCAGTTTGGACCCACAGCCAAAAACACCTATGGGTAAGAGACCTGAGAAGGAGTGGAAGCCTGTCAAGAAGCCTGTTCCCACCTCCTCGGCCCCAAGAACTACAAGCACCAAGCCACCTAAAATCACCCCCGCCACTACCACAACAACAGCAAAGCCAACAACCACTGCGGTTCGCCCAAAGCAGTCAACGACCACTACCATTCCCCCCACCACTCAGAAGCCCACTAAAGCCCTGACAACACCCTACAGGATGCTTCAACCTACCCCCATGACGGAATACTACTACCCCCCAACCAGGGACCACCGCAGGGGTAAAAACCATCCTAAAGCAACACCATACCCCACTTCTAACATGGGTTACTTCACCAAGGCCCCGACGGGCAGGTATGGAGATAACCGAACAGACAAAGATGACAGGAGCCCCAAAGAGGCGGCCGTCGAGCCAATAGACCACAAGCCTACAAAAAGCAAGACCAAGAAGAACGAAATGAAGGTGCTGAGCAAAAAGTATGATGGGAAGTTTGATGCGGGAAGGCCCACCGTCGACAATCCGGAGGAGGTGGAGGCTGTCCCAAGCAAGAAGGGAAAAGGCAGGCATGACAGGATGGAAAAAAGGAAGAAGAAGAAGAAGGAAGAGAAAGCCCACAGGTCAGGCAAGAGGGACAAATCGGAAAAGCGTATCAAGAGTGGTAAGGAGGGCAAGGGGCAGAATCAGGACAGAAAGTTTGGAAAAAAGGCATCAAGAACTCAGGATAAAGACGACTTCCAAAAGCCTTCAAAGGAGCCACTGCCTCCCAAGGGAACTTTGTCCCACTTCCTGGATTATTTTGAAAGCAGGCGACGGCTCATTGTAAGTATGAGTTGATTGTTTCAAAATACAAGCTAACCAGGACATGTTGAACCCAGCAAATTATATTGTTCTTTACATTGTTATATGTACACTAAAATGCTGACATTTCAGTAGCATGCATGAAAAATGAATGGCTTCAGAACCAGACCAATGTGTTGGTGCACGTATCTTGGTGCATTTGACCACCAAGATATGTCTGTGCCTGTGGCTTCTCTTGCTTGCAGCTACATGACTGCTTTTTCAGTTTGAGATTGATATGACCTGTCATGCTATGTTATGATCTTACTTCAAAACACTTCAGAAAAATTCATGATCTTGAACTGATTCCCCTGAAGGTTTTTTTTTTTAAATTGCTGTTTTATACACCCCTATCGCGACAAGATGCATTCACTGTTCTTTAAGTTGCCTTTCATTTGTGGCCTGCTAGTAACCGTCACCAAACTGAGTTGTTCTTTTGTTTGATTAGACTGTACAAGGTGCGGTAGACACCTGAACCTCTGAACGTGCCTGAAGATGCCTGCATGAAAAATTATACTACCACGTTCCCCATACACTGCAGTATCTGGCAGTACCGTCTGTCCTGATACCAAGTAGCGAGTGGTTTGTTTATGGTTTTAAGGCATACCTTCATATTCCAAAACATCTGCAAGCCCAGCTTGCCCACAGTTTGCATGTCCTTCCCGCCCTTCCGTCCTTTACATTCTCTGCTTTCCTTTCTCAGTACAAAGATGTGCTGTTCAGGGGAACTGGGAACTCTAAACTGCCGAAATTGTCCCTTTGGTGGTGCTCACCACTGCCTGCTTCCTAGAATGTGCTCCTAATCGCTGCCAAACTGAATGAGCAGAAAATATATGGATATTCAAAACGCACACAAAGTGACTGACCCCGCCTATGTTCGCCCTGTCTCCGCCAGGTGATCACTACGCCCCATGACGAGCACAAAATGTACACGCAGCAGAGGGATGAATACCTGGAGAATGTGTGCGAGATGGCTGTCCGGGGAGTTTCCATCATTACCATCTTCGGCACCCTGACCAACAGCACCATGAAAATCGACCATTATCAGCTGGGTAAGGTCTCTCTGCCCTTATTTTCTGTGCCACTTCTCACAAACACATGTGTAGGCATTTCCTCAGCCATGTGGACTGTGTAGCGATCCAGCAAATAATAATCATGACGGTCATATATACATACACACACAGTCACACTCCTGGGTAATAAACTGGGCCAAACCCTACTTGCACTACGTTAAGTGGGTGCCATGCTGGCACAGGGGTTGGCAGTATTTTCCCACACCCCAGGACCATGTGTGGAGTTTGCATGTCATCATGGGGTTTCCTCTGGGTTCCCTGATGTCCAAAAAACATGCCTTTCTCCATATGTCTTTGGAAAGGTGTAGACTTGTCTGGTCTCTGCTCTGTTCAATGTAACCTTTCTCTTGTCCAGAAATGGTGTTCCTCATAAGCCAAGTAGGGATTAGGAGGCAATAGCTCAGCGTGAGCTGCCAAATTGCAGTGAAAGTTATGTGCTATTATTTAGGAAAAAAAAAATAACTCGGGGCGGGCTGTGCAAACACATGCCTCAGAGGCCGCACTGCGCCCTAAAGGTGTTGGCTCACCTAAAATGTCTCTACCAGTAATACAGGGCAGCTTTGTCTGCTGGCTTCCTGCATGGTTGTGTTTAACTGAGCTCTCGTCCCCCTTCCAGAGCACGACAGGCCGATGAAGGGACTTGGTCAGGACGACCTTGTAAACCAGGACCTCATTATCGATTTGCGGAAGGAGTTCGGGATGACGCACGACGGCTTCTTTATGGTTCTCACTGACTTTGACATGAAAGTGAAGGTCAGTATCCCCTCCTCAGAATGTCACAGAAGATGAAGCCTGCATCTCCAGTGTCTGGGGCCATATACCCCAAACCCCAACGGTGTATTTTGAGTACATATGACTGTAACGTAAAAGGCTCACCTCAAAGGCTGATGGTGTTCAGCATGTGCCGATGGCAGCATGTTTGACTGCTCAGGGCTTTGACAAAGAGGTCACTGTGCACCGCCGTGCTGACAGAGACTGAATAGTTTAATAAGGCCTCCTCCATCCCGCAGACAGACCTGCTAGCTGCTTATTGTAAGAGCTGGGCTTCTCACATGAACTTCTCACTTCTCACATGTCCAAGGTGACCACTTCAGTCAGGAATGATCAGGAAAGGAACATCTAAAAATGTATTAAATATTAGCTTTGGCTTCAGGTAGGTGGTTTTGGAAATCATCTTTGATCTTTGAAGGATTATTTTTGAAGATGTTTGAGTAAAATCCCTTATGTGTGAGCTTTGTAGTATCTGATAAATATCCTTTTTTTTTTTAGCTGAAATCGGTGCCTTTAGTAATACTTTTGCCCTTTAATAGTACAGCAAACGTGGTTCCACTCTTACTGTCGGCTCCTCGGCTCTTAGACACACATGTGTCTGCTTAGTAAATGTGTGATGTTCTTGAGGGTGGAGCATTGAGCTTCTGCTCTTCAGGCCTGCTGTCCAGATGGGTTTAGGAGGCCATGCAGAGTGATTCAGGACACCTTCTCCCTCATTTGCTGTCCCCAGCAATTCTACGAGGCGCCCATTGGCATGAAGGCCGTGCTTGATTACATCGACACCTTCACGTCACGTGTCAAAGAAATGGAACAGCAAAAGAGGGAAGGTGTGACATGCAAGAAAGAAGACAAGCCCAGATCTTTGGAGAATTTCCTGTCAAGGTAGGTTCAGATCCATGCCCCCCCCCACCCCATGTACATAGTGGCCACAAAAATTTTAAGACGTTTGTAACCATGGGTCCTGTGATTAAACTGAAATAAATGATGCATTTAGTTTACTGTGATTATTAAAGATGACATTATTGATCGACAACATTTACAGAATGCCCATGTCCTGCTGCTGGCCAACCAGACTGCGCTGCATAGCCAGAAACTAAGAATGAGAATGAATGGGCCAATCGCCATGGTTACGCATTCCTCTGTGATGAATGTCAGTTTTCTGAAGGATGACAAGGATGATGAGGAGATGAAAGTGTGTGGGCGAACAGAAGGGAGATAAAAATGAGTCAAGATCCATCAAAAGAGAGAGAAATAGATGGTGGCATCTCAGATGGCTATCCAGACATTGATCATGTGTCCTCTCTGTGTTGTCGACTCTTAGAATTACCATACAGACCTGGTATTTATCTGGGTAAATCCTCTGCAGCTTATGACATGCACTATAAGGTTTTTACAGTGACAGGATTTGAGGTTCTGAGGTTCTGACTGGACCGTTCATCTGATTCTAGGTTCCGCTGGAGACGACGGCTGTTTGTTATCTCTGCGCCCAACGATGAGGAATGGGCCTATCAACAGCAGCTGTATGCCCTAAACAGCCAGGCATGCAACCTGGGTGAGTATAACATCAGCCAATCATGTCTGTGACTCCATCAGATGAAGACTGCGATTGGACATTTGGTTCGAGTGCTTCATTTTATTGGTTTCCAATTGAACTTTCTAGGTGATTGTGATGGTTGAGCAAAAGCAGTGGCAAAGAATCACAAAATGCCAGGCTCTGTCCTGGAAGTCCGGTCAGCATGGTGTTTATCATATTTCTGATACAAGCATAAACCTTCAAATACAGAATGGAAACTGTTCATGTACACGCATCCACATTTAAATCGGAAAAAAACCTTCCAGCCTCTTGCTGCGTGCTACCTTCCTGCTGCAGACATCTTAGAGAGTTGGGTTTGTAACAAAGTTCCATGTGCATAAATAATTGCACTGGATTGTTTTACACTCTTGTATTTTTTCATGCAATACAAGGATAAGTGAACAAGCTCAGCTCAGTCAGCCTTACAAAACTGCCAAATTCCTTTGCAGTTCCCTCTCAAAAACATAGTATAAGACCTTTGATAGCCTTCTTAGCAATTTATCAGGATTGTGGCAGAGTGCCACCCAGAGATTGAGCAAGTTGGAGATCGACTTCTGGGCTTCATGCTTGACTTCTCAGGGTCCAAATAATGCGCGGGGGGGGGGGGGGACAGTCCAACAAACATTCCTGGTTACCGGCATATCGCATGACAAGTGGAGCAACCCTGCACAGCCTAAAGTTCAGTTTCAGCAGTTGGCATGTAGGGTAGAAATGCCACAAGCACCGATAACCTGAAGGCTCAATCCTCAGCAGAACATCTGCTGTTTCCACTGAAACTCTACGTTCTATTTAAGCAATTAAAGCTGGCTGATAGCAGTTTGACGGCACGTAGTGGTCTTTGTGGCACTGACTGTCCTTCACCCCCCCAGGCCTGCGTCATGTGTCCATTCTGAAGCTGCTGGGCGTAGATCCTCTGGACACGGGCGGCGTTCTGGAGCTCTACCCCATAAACGGTAAGCGAGTGTATTTCTCATATGCACAGTAAACTATCAGTTCTGTGCAGTGAAGGTCTTACTGTACACATCCTTCTGCTAAACACCAAATAGCACAGATCAGATCCGAAATGCAGATTAAGGTACAAAGCATAAATAAAGGTGCATAGAGATGGGGGGCGTGTGCATGTGCCTGGTGCCGTTATCGTGCTGTTGACTCTCCTGATGACCTTTGTGCGGTGAAATGCTCATCTTTGCATGAAGAGAGAGAGAACAGCAGAGAACACATTTTATAAATGTTTTGATGTAATCCTGCATGGTTGGGGGGCAGTCGACAGTTTTGGTGGTTTTTGGGTGGGTGGTAATTTCTCCAGCCACCCCCATCCAAAGAGCAGGTGGGATGCTTTGCCGCTCACCTCGGGCAGGTAAACAGCCTTATTCTGGGAAGTTTAACCAGAAGGCTGGATGTTCATCTGGGAGAGCACAGGCAGAAATAATGTTTTGCAAAGGGGGAAAAACGAAGAGTTAACATACTTTCTAAAAAGGACTCGACCGCAGTTATTTCAGCGCATATCCAGTTCAGCAGCGGGTGGAATGAAGGCTCTCTGAGTCACAAAAGGTGCATAAATGTGTAGGGAGGGCAACCGCTAATGATTACACCATTAAATGAAAGGCTGGCTATTTGGGCTTCATTAAAGCTGATGTAACTAGTATATTCTCATCCCTTTTAAATAAAATAGTTTTAGGATGCATAATATAGTCACAGTATTACCCTCCTTTCCGATCAGGTTTTGGAGAGTTTTAGATGGAAGCGTCCCAGGTGGGAGCCTAAGAGCAACATCCTCCCCAAACATCTCACTGCTTCCACAGAACATCACATTGGCTGTAGAACACAGGTTCCTCAGCATGTTTGTTTTCACAGGAAGTGCAACCGTGGAGCGCGAGGGGCTGTCTGCCTCCTTGGTGAAGGACATCAGGAACTACTTCCAGATAAGCCCAGAATACTTCTCCATGCTCCTGGTGGGGAAGGACGGCAACGTGAAGTCCTGGTACCCCTCTCCGATGTGGTCCATGGCCATCATCTACGACCTGATCGACTCCATGCAGCTGCGTAGACAGGAGATGGCCATCCAGCAGTCTCTGGGCATGCGCTGCCCCGAGGATGAGTATGGTGGCTATGGCTACCATCAGCATGGATACCACGATGGCTACCAGCATGGCTATAATCAAGGCTATGGTTACTAAGCAGAGCAGTGCAATCGCTGACCACAGTACTTTTTTGTATATTTTCACTGAAGACATGTACAGGGATGAAGTGCCTCTTCTTAACTGTTATTTTAAGCAGCTCCACCCAGCAGTCAGATGTTTGAACGACACATTTCACACTTTCACCTAAACAGAGGGGTATTTTTGGCATGTAGGGGCATTTTACTGTAGATAAGGAAACTTGTAGATATATTTTTTTTAAATCCCATTTGTATTTATTGGATATCTGCTCAATTTAAGACATAGAATTTAGTAGTCATATCTAGCATTGTTGAGAATAAACGTGAAAGATACTCTTATTTTTTGAAGATTGCTTTTACTGGTCATTATTTATATTCAGCTGGGCTATAAGAGAAATAAAGTGTATTGAACTTTTTTGCATCTGTTTCTGTCTAACCAAAGGCAACCTGAGATGATTTTTCATCTTTTTTCCTCCTGTTTGAATACCTGTAATTTGTGTAAATCATGATTGTCTTGGGGAGTTGAATATATCAAAGCTCTGAAAACTTGCATAGCAAACATTATAATCATTTGTCTCTGGTGAAGAAGCATAGATTTTCACTTTACAGTAATATCAGGTCTGAGGACAACTAATGCAAGGTACCAAGCCAGCTGCTGAAGTTTGTGGATTGGTCGCCCTCTACTGGAAAATTCTGTGGCATGCAAGTGCTTATCATTAACAAAATACAGGGACATCTCGACTTTACGAGCTAATTCGTTCTAAATCATCGCTCATTGATTGGGCAGAAAATTATCAGAAAGATATAAATTCGAAAATCGGGAGCATGGAAAGTGAGAACTACTTGCATGGCCTAAGCTTAGCTTCAACACTTCCAGTGTTACCAGAAATTGATTTTGTTTTTACATTCGATCCTTGGACTTCGATGTGCAAAATGGCTTAAGGGTATAATAAGGAAAAATGCAAGTTGAAGGTAAAGTTGAATTATTCACTTAATTTTTTTACAGTTCAATATTGTACAAAAACCATACATTACAAAGCAAATAGGAACAAAATAAGAGCAAAACACCAAATTATTATTCATCACATTAATTCAGGAATGTTGTGCCTCCTGTCAACACAAGCAAAATGTTGCACTTATGAGGATAAACATTATTCAAGTAGAAGAGATCTTGAACTTCTGTTTGACGCAGAATGGTTTGTCAAAAGATTATAAATTCAAATGGACAAAAAATCCTTCAGACTCAAATTTAGAGATGTAATACTCTAAACGACGTATAATAAAAATGGTAGCATATCATGGCACAATGCACTGAAATTGAGTATATTTTATTATTTCATCATGGTGATGTAATTCTTTGACAAACACAAGTCAGTCCCTTTTAAATACCCTTTAAGGAAATAAGAATTTCAGTAAAACTGAAAATCAGACACTTTAAATGTTATTATAAGCTGATCAAATTAAAAACACACACACAGGTGGGAAGAGAGACATTATTTGCCATCTTCTGCAGAAATGATTATCAAACGGTCATTATAAAATTGCAACGTAATGCTTTTCTGGTACCAAAGCATCACTAATAGCAAAGACCATCAAACTTGGGATGTGCAACTTCTGCAAATGAAATGATTCCCGGCAGACTGCAGTGGAACCAGCTGGCAGGTAGGCCCTCTCTGAATAAATACCACTCATGCATACAACACTGCGTGGATCCCGCAGACCTGATATCTACATGACATACATTTGTCCACTCTGGCAGGTGTCCCATTGCTGAGCCTTCCTAAAAACAGAAGACTGTGTGCCAGCTGTTCAGGGACCAGGTGTGTGTGTCGCATAAAGCTATTTAAAGAGCATCCCTGGGGCAGTCATAAGGAATCTGACAAGCCTTCCAGACTTTCATAGAGAATCCTCCTCTGATTCGCTGTCCGATTTTGTGAGTCTCGCAAGCTCCTCGCCATCCTACAAAAAAAAGGGAGGGTTAAACCATATGCTCTTGTGAGGCATCATTTTTAAGATGATGTCTTACACACTGGAACATTAACACTTGCTTATCAGCATCAAGTGCAACAACAAAATCAAACACAGTGCTAAACACTAGACAAAAAAATACAAATGGCAGTAACTGGAACTGGGATCGAACAGTAGAGCAAGAACTCAATTGTCTGTAAGGGAAAGATTGATAGGTTTCCTACTATTGTTATTCGTTTTATTTGTGTATTATGCACATGTTAATTGTGAGAAGAGCTATATTTGCGGCTACACTGCAGTCAGAATATAAACTGCACAATGATAAGTATTAACCAGATATTTGAAGGCAGATTTTTGAATTTTTCAAATATCTTGAATATCTGTTACAGCACTACTGGGGAGAGAGACGGTCGGCTGAGAAAGAGGTCAGTGGGGGCACTCCTTACCCCTCGTGAGCGCTTGGACATTTCCCCATTGATGACCCGCAGCTTCTCCTGCTGCAGGGCAAACTCGGGGTCCCGGGCACGACTGGTGTTATAGATAAAGATGGCCAGCATTACCACGGGTGCCTGCAGGAAGAAGTCCAGCGAGGGCCGGAAGTCGAAGGCCAGCAGCGAGATAGTGGTGACAAGGACAGTAGTGACCTGGCCCGTCAGCACGTGGAACATGTTGTCACGGAACTTGAGGATGAAGGCCACTGACAAGCCCAGGGCCGCTGTTACGACAGCAAGGGCCAGCGAGTACCTGTTATGGCCATGAAGCAGGCCGCAGTACAACACCATGGAGCGAGAGTCGGAGTGCAGAGCCAGAGTGAGCGTGTTAAAGACCACGCCGAACACATACAGCCTGCTGTTCTGGATGAAAATGCTCTCCGCCAGCTGGTCGCCTTCCTTCAGGATCTTCTCATTATAGATGTTGGCCATGGAGGAGATGAAGCACTGCAGAAGAAGCAGGACGTGGCCAAGGCCAAAACGCAGATCATGCACGAGCGTCACATTCCACAAGCCCCCAGCCAGTGGCCCTCCCCTGTCTGCGGCACTGTGGTTCAGCCGCTCTGCCTCCAGGTGAGTGTAGGCCAAGCAGCTATTGGAGGAGACCAAGATCTTGCCTGGGTGGAGCCCATGCACCGCCGTGGCATGCTGGCTACTCCCTGTGCCCATTGAAAGGGCTACCATGGACAAGAAGAGAATAACCAGAGATGCCCATTGCACTGCGGACAGACGCCTCCTGCAGGACAAACCATGCAACAGCATCACTGAAAGTATCTAAACCCACAAAAAGATGGGGAAAAAAAGTCTTGTATGATAATACAGTGCTACTTACTTTAACACAATCCGGAACAGTATGGCTGTGGTCAATATGACAAAATTGGAAAATAAAACTGCCAGAGCCTATGGGGGGGGGGAACAGTTTTCTTTTAGAATGGAAAAAAGAATATCCAATACTTGAAAAATTCTATAAATGACACACTTACAGGCTGCAGGTATGTGAGCACATAGAAGATGATGAGGTTGTCGAGGAAGTAGAGGAATGCTGGAACGGACCATTTCATGAAGCTCAGAAACTCAGAACAGGAAGAGAACCCAAGTTCCCTGCACGGCCGTCCCTCTGAAACAGAAACCATGGCCTGTCTGCCAAATGTGGCTAAAGAAGACCCATGAAACAAATGCAAGATCAGCTGGCTCAAACTTACCCCTGACTATTACCCGCAAAGACATTATGATGCAGAACACCAGCTTAATACCCTCTGCCATTAGATTGACAGAGGCAGGTAGGAAGTCATACTTGTTTTCTGCAAGAACAGGCAGAAATCATATGTGTTAGAATATACTTTGCAGGTGGCACCCTGTGGGACAGTGTAGCCCATACTGGGCGACACAGTGGCAAAAGCACCTGCATTGGCAGAGAGCTTTAGCAGGAGAATCCGCGTTGTGCCCAGGATGACGAAAGCAAGGCCCAAGGCCAGGGTGTAGGCTGACGACCTAGAACAGGGGCTTGGCTGGCAACTCCAGGCCATGGCTGAATCCTGCCTGGGCAATCAGTGAGATGGGGCGGACGGTGCCTGGTGACTGGCAGCCTGCAAGGAAAATAAACAGGGTGAATGGCGAGGCGGCTACTAACCTGACCAACTTCAGCAAAATATGAAGGGAAGTAACTGGTTAAATATAGACAGCAAATATATATCTCAAGACTAGGGCTGTGCGATATTGCGGTATAATTTGAACCACAGACGGTAGACGGTATATAATTTGATCTGTAAATTTCAATATAACTGTTTTTGAAAGAGTAACATATGTCCATAGCAAAGGCATTGCAGCAGGAAGTTGTATAATAAACTGTTAACAAAGTAGTCAAAGTAGTCATGAACATAGAATATTTATTGTGCAAATGTGCAATTTTGGATAAAATACAAAAACATTTCAAGTAACTCCCCTGGTTTTATCTTATATTAAAAACACAGGTTGGTTTTGTAAACTTTAGGTAAGCAGAAAACAAGACACAGAACCGAAACCTACAAAATCAATACAATTAGACTAGTGTCATAACTCCATCTTTATTAGAATGACCATTTATTAGAATGACCATCTCTTCCATAAAGGTCCTTCATGGGTTCGGGTACCCGGTTCTAACAAAACATCATGTGCCAAAAACAAAAAAAACCCAAGGGCGATATTTTAGTGATCACATGCGATCTCCTGCAGCTGTTCGAAATGCATGAGTTATCTCATGCCTTGTCCATGTTGTGACCCGGGAGGCAGGCGAGCGGGGAAGAAGGCAGGCAAGCCGTAGATACGGGAAAAAGGGGTTTCTTAGGGCTGACAGGTAGACGGGGGAGCATACGGCGACAAACATTAATGACCGATGTGACATACTGGGGAAAGACGCGGACTAAATACATAGGACAAGTAGAAACTAACTGGCAACAGGCGAGTACAATCAGGGAAATACACATGGGAAATGAGGGGGCGTGGCACACACGAGGATCGGACGAGCCGGGCATGACAGTCCACACGTGCACGGGTATTTTTTAAAACGTTTAAAAAAAAATCCCCTGTTCACATGAACATTGTCTTCTACAATATTTCCGCTAAAATGCGCTGTCAAGAGCATGCTGTCACGCCCAGCTCCGTACCATCCTCCCGTGTGCCACGCCCACCTCATTACCTCGTGTGATGCCCCGAGTGTGATCACCTGCGTCCTGTTAATTCCAGCCCAGCCTGTGTATTTAGTCCGCGTCTTTCCCCAGTATGTCAGATCTGTCATTAGAGTGTCATGTATTGTCGTGCGATGTTCATACCTGTCTGCCCTTTCCTGCTATTAAACCCCGTTTCTCTGTCCATCCGGCTCTGGTCGCCTGCTTGCCCGCTCGCTCGCCCGCCAAACGTGACACATGCAGCATTATAACTCTAACTGTACTGCCATGGTAGCCAATCAGAAGCCTAATTGCCAGTCCTGCTAAATTGAAAACCATGACGCACATTCCGGCGCCTGTGTTGATCAATATAATGTGACAGTGACTCAACATTTATCTGTATACATGTAAGAAGTCCTGTCAGCAAGGTTAGCACAAGCACTATTTCGTCTAAGTCCGCCATTGTATACAGCAAACAGCACACGCTCTGACGTTAAACAAAGTGGACAACGGCACACGATGTGACGTTTCGAGCCAAAAACTCTGTTTTCCCTGTCTACATGTCAACGCTGAAAACGGAGTTTCTTAAAATCTTCACCCTGGATGGAGTTTTGCAAAACCTCCGTTTTCAGTGACATAAGACTCCTTTTACATGTGGACAAAAGCCAAAGACGTTTATAAAAAGGTATGTTTTATAAAATACCTTTGTACGTGTGGACAAGGCATCAGATAATGAAAACAACTCTTTTGACGTCTTGTCTTGGTGGAGAGAGCATGAGCGTTTGTTTCCCAATATTGCTCTTATTGCGAGATCTATTCTGGCCACCCCAACATCCAGCTCCGCAAGTGAGCGTGATCTCTCGTGTGCCCAGATATATCATTCGGGAGTGAAGCAGTCAGCTGAGGCCATCAACTGTGGATGATATCCTTCTTTAACACAGCAATATAAAGCACCATGCCAAACATTAGTCCATGTCTTCATGTAGGAATTCCAATCAGGTAATCAAAGAAAAATGGACAGGGCATGTAGGTAGCCTATAAAACCTAATAATATGCAAGGTAGCCTAATGTACATTTTATATAATTTTAGTTTTATTAACACATTTGATTGTAAGGTGGTAAGGCTATGTGTGAGCATGGCAATATCAAACATTATTTGAGTTTGGAGGTAGGCTACCATCGTTTGTTTAGCTTATTATTAGGCTCTTATTAACCAACGTTTTCATTTGGCTATGACTTTTCAACTGATGGTGCACATGTCGTTTGTTGTGGCAATAAACTTTTATCTTTAATTTTGGCTAACTGACCAAATTTAAATCGTATATCGTTTATACCGCACAGTATTACTCACAACTAAGCAGGGAGTCCCTCGGCAGAATTCCTTAAATGTTCCCCCCTTGGCTGACATTGCGATTAATTCTAAACAACAGAGGTAACATTCACTGTGTCCTGTGTATGTCAGGGAGCTGTAGGATATGCACCCATTTTGGAGTTACTGGATCCCATTGCATTTAAGTTATTGCAAGGTGTCAGTATTTTATTATTCTGACAGTAATTCGTTGACGGTCCCTAAATCAGCGGTGCGAGAGCGCCTCAGTCACTGTGGAATTGTTCTGGCCGTCTTTCGACCACCTTCTGCCGGCTAGCGTGAGTGAAGCACCGCCGCTAAGTCTGGAGAGTGTGGATCTGAATATCCGTTGAATATCCAACCTAAAACTGATTTCACCTCAGTTTCAAACCATGATATGGTCTTGTCCTTCAAGAAACATATTTGTACCATGTTTCAATGGTCTTCTAAGCATTTATGCATAAATTAACTGCAATCTGTTTTATTATTATTTTTTTTTTTAACAGTCGTCACTACAAAGATAGAAGCCTGTTTCCACCACATAAAACAAAAATATTAAGTCGTAACTACTGACGAATACAGAGTGTGAACGGTTTATCTGGTAATTTCGACTGTGTACCTCGTGATTCAGACTTAGTATCTCAATTATTTTTGTTTTAAATGACTTGATCTCCACGTAATAATTCACACTCTCTAAACATAAAAATCGAAACCCAGAAACCATGCAAAGTGATTAAATAAACATGTTTTAAGTACAGATAATCGTAAAACGCATTCAAATGTATTTAAAAACTGATCGTGGCAGTTGACTTCCAGCCGTCCGCCCTGATATTGCAATATTATTAACACCTTACTGCTACATTGACACGTAGTGGGTGGCTACGCTACAGTCTAGATAAACCAAGAAGGTAACAACAGGAGACTAACAAATCTACTGATGCATTAGCAATGAAGAACAAAAGAGTTGATCGATTGGTTATATCAGGCAGACTTTCTGTAAAATTATTTTAGGAATTTTCGCTTACCTCTCCCATCGGTAAATGCCAAAGACAGTCCACACTTCCCAGTTCGCTGCTAACTACAATGTTATTTTTAATATGCGCATGCGCAATATACTGTAACTTCGGCCGTGTGTTGTAAATATGCTATATTTATTTCTCCACATTTAGATATTTAATATGAATTATATGTGTATACAGCATATAATTTGTATTAAGATAAAAAGTGTATTATAATTGAAATGATTTGGCATTTTAAATTTATCATCAACAAGTTTAAGCGGCTTAGCTTATTTACAGTGTCAAATCTATAAATGTGTACTTGAAATCCCGCGAGATTTGACATACGGAAGTAGTCGTCAGGTGATAGGGGTCATGTGGGCCGGCGCTGGCGTGGTCTACACGCAGTCACTTCTGTTTGCGCGTGAGGGCGGAAGTGCGCTGGTAGTTCACTCAAAGGAGAGCCCTTCTTGGAGGCTTTAAGTTTGCAGCCGTGACGAGAGAGACAGCAGGTTGTTTTGGAACATGCAGAACGTTATAAATTCCGTAAAAGGCACCGCACTGGGAGTGGCTGAGTTTTTGACACCAGTATTGAAGGTAGCTTAACAGTTTAGCTGTCAAAGGACTAAGCAAATTACCACTGATGTTTAGGATGCGTGTATATCTGCCTGCGTTAGCTAGCTCAAGACAGGTTCTTACTTAATATGCATTTTAGATTTAGATTACTTGCTGTTTTTGGAATCTGCTAATTTCAAAACTTTGTTGTCTTGTTTCGTTCGTTATTAAGTCCAGTTAGCAATGCACTGGATTCGGCTAGGTTGCTGTTGTGGAATGATCGCGCATGTTTTCGAATTAGTTCGAGTGAGTCTGTTCATTGGACAGCTTACAATTATTTCATCTTCTACTTGTTCGCATGTCCTGTAGATCAGCTGAAGTTTTCTTAAAGGAAAGTTAAGCATCCTGCATCGAGTGGTGTATAAAATTTGCTTTTGTGCAGAGTTTTAAATACAGCACGTGAACGGCGATTTTCGTTTACACTTCTATTTTCCTGGGAACAATTTGTATGACTGGTTTAATTTTCGAAACCACTTCGGAGTATTTGAATATACAATTTTAGCAGCAGAGATATCTTATATTCGAAGGGTATGATCCGCGTATAAATCGGCATTACTTACTTTGCTATTTGTATTGTTTTGTATTAGTATTTGTAAGTGATAACATTCCGTATGTGTGTTTACTGCCTGCCACAGGAGTCCAAATTTAAGGAAACTGGAGTTATTACACCAGAAGAGGTAATTTCCCCGTAGTGTCTTTGAAAGTGCATATTTCAGCGAAGCAGTTCTGCCTTAAATGAATAATGTAACTTAAGTGTTTCCCTGTTGCCTTAAAAAGCATTTCCAAAGTTCCAATATTAATCTATTTTACAAGAATTTTGAGGATAAATGAATTTTGCAGTTCTGCTAATTCTGTGGCATGATTTAAGAATTGTAAATGTCCTGTCACCTTTAGAAGACATTGATATATTCTTCAAAAGTCTTGAATAGAAAGACCCCTGTCTCAGCTAGATTTTCTTTCCTTCAGTTTGTGGCTGCTGGAGATCACCTGGTCCATCACTGTCCCACCTGGAAATGGTGTGTGTGTCTGTGTGCACCTGGATCTTTCCAAAGAGGCGCAAGGAGCAGGCCTGCGTGACTGCTCTTCAAGGAAAGGAGAACCGGTGGTGGTGGGGGGGGGGTTGGGGTTTAAGTGTCCCTTTGATGCTGAGCTTTCAATGCTGAATGTATTCAGATTTCTTCAGTGGTCAGCACCTAATAAACAGAAGTTCATATGCTCTGCTCTGTTAGAAAAACAGTTGGAGCTTGTATGTTAATTGTTTTGTATTTTTCTTTTCTGTCAGGTCAACAGGAGAAGAGGCAAAAGTAAAACCTTATTTACCAAAGGACAAGCAATTTTTACTAACTCGTAATGGTAAGAGAGTACAAAGTGACATTGTGAGGATCTGCTTTCATACTTAAAAATCAAAAGTACTGCAGTACTTTTATCAGGATTGGTTTGCTTTGTTTGAATGGGATCAATAATAATGTATAATACTGAATCAGTGGGATGTGTGTGTGAGTACCTTGACAGTAAGGTTACTGCATTAACACTGAATCAGTGGGATGTGTGTGAAAGAATACGCTGACAGTAAGGTTACTGAATTACTGTGCATTCTGACATTGCTGCCATGTGCATGTCAGTACCCTGCTACAAGCGTTGTAAGCAGATGGAATACTCTGATGAGTTGGAGGCCATTATTGAAGAGGATGATGGAGATGGAGGCTGGGTGGACACCTACCATAACATAGGTGAGTTTCTCTTATACACAGCATGTGCAGCTGCATCGGTTTAGTCTCTTCTGAATGTCTGTGGTGTATACTGATCTGAGGTAAACATCATTTGCTGTTACTGTCCAGGTGTATCAGGTATGACTGATGCAGTGCAAGAAATCACATTAGACAATAAAGTAGGTGTCAAAGTCTCCTTAATATCAAATCTTTTTAACAGCTGCATTGAATGTTGTCCATATTTAAATTCTTTAAGTAGCCTGAAGCTGTCTTGGCAACAGTGTTTAATGATTTGCTTTCGGTTTCCCATGAAGGACAATATCAACATGAATGTGCATGTGGGCGCATGCGGGAACGACGAAGACGATGATGATGACGAAGAGGCAGCTGACATGGAAGGTGTGTGCATTGCCCACATCAAACTTCCAAATGGCTTCCATCCCCGTGATGTTGCTTTAAGCCCCCTGGTGGCGGCTTTGCGTTAGTGTGATTCAGGGGTTACCTTCTCATTTCAGAGTACGAGGAAAGTGGCCTTTTGGAAACCGATGAGGTATGGAGTACATTCATGTTTGTTTACCAGGACTCGCATGCAATGTGTTGTGTAATAGGTCCATGTGCCTGTTTACCTGAGGGTCTGTGGCCTCTGTGTCCCTCCCCAGGCAACCTTAGACACCAGCAAAGTGCTAGAAGTGAGCAAATCGAAAGTGGACCCTGGTGGCGAGGATGTCATTCTGCAGACACGGACCTATGACCTCTACATCACCTACGACAAATATTATCAGACTCCACGACTCTGGCTCTTCGGCTATGACGAGGTGCCCGCCTGTGCCAGCGCGTCGTGTGGGCCGCTCGGCCGTCAGCGTGTGGCTGGTTGCATGTTCAGCTTCTGACAGTGTGACTGATCTTGGTCTCACAAAAGCACAGCTGTCTGCATCTAGCCTCCCTTTCCCAAGATTCAGAGTTTGGTTCATCGTCCTTTGGATGTGTTTGATGGTCCCTCACATGGCTGTCGGCTGTCCCACAGGATCGGCAGCCGCTGACCGTCGACCAAATGTATGAAGACATCAGCCAGGACCATGTGAAGAAGACGGTCACCATCGAGAACCACCCACATCTGCCCCCTCCAGCTATGTGTTCTGTACATCCCTGCAGGTGAGTGCTGGTCCACGCCTTCACGGCTGCTCCCCCGTGCCGGCTGAGCTGAAATGGTCACAGGTGCTCTCGCCCTCTTCTCCAGACATGCGGAAGTGATGAAGAAGATCATTGAGACAGTGGCAGAGGGCGGAGGAGAGCTGGGAGTTCACATGTATCCTTTACAATGTGCCGGGGGATGTGGAATTGAAGATAACCGGCCAAGGAGGCAACTCCTCTGTGAAAGACTGAAACACTCAAGGGGGAGTGTTAATTAAGCCTCTTTCCATTTCATCTTCTGCCCAGAAAACCTCAATTTTCCTAAATTGTTCAAAGCCATCACAAAAACTCATAAATTTCAATAAACACATTTACTCATTGATAAAATGTATTAATTCATAACAGCTCCCTTTTGCAATATTCCAGCATATTTTAATAATTGAGGGATTGACACTCTGGCTGCTTAGGTGATCGCTGTCTGCTTTTTCAGTTCTTTCTCAGCTTGTGTGGTTTTTCTTAACTCCCAGTTTCAGGTATCTTCTGATCTTCCTGAAGTTTGTGCAAGCCGTCATTCCCACCATAGAGTATGACTACACCCGGCACTTCACCATGTAATCTGCAGATGGCAAGGCGGGGGCCGTAGGGGCCTCGCACCCATATCCGCTTCTCGGTTTCTTTCCTGGATTCACTTTTGGAGCGTTTTGGGTCGTTGGGATTTTCAGGAACTCCTTGCATGGGGGGGATTCAGATCGTTCCGGAAATCAAGACCGATGGTTATATTTTATGTTTGCATTCAGATCCACAACTAGCAAATTACATGCATATTCTGCAGCTTTATTTGGTGAAATGGTCCATCTAAGCTCTAGTATGGAAAAACTTGTACACCGTCTCCAATAAGTAGATTCATTAATAGGAGTCTGGGTTCCAGATTGTGAACAAAAAGCTACCTTGTACTTCACAAGCATTCTGCCTAATCTGCCTCAGAATGTTAGGTGAATGTTTTTAAATCCTCTTTCGCTTCATTCTTTTGAAACCTCTTCATAAGCACATGTGATCTCTCCTCCCTTCCTGTCTCTTCAGAATTTATTGCGCAAAGCTTTTGCTGAAAGCAGAATAGGTTAAATTTCGTGAAGGTCATAACATCTGTGGCTGGGAAAGGTGGGTGTCCTTAAATGTTATAGTGTAATTGGGAGCGATTGGATGGGTTCCCGATCTCCCCCAGTGTCATGGATTTCATGTACTTTAACAGGGTGCGCTCCTACCTCCAGTGTCTCTTAATCACCTGTGCTGCTGGTGCTAAACTGCAATATGTGTGAACCACCCCAAATCTCAACATCCTATTCCAGTAGCCGTTTGGAGCCGCAACTAGCTGCAGTTGTTATCTATAGCAAATAAGATGTAAAGCTTCGGTTTGGAGTGAGAATATGCACTTTTGGTCTAGTAATTAAAAAAAAAAAAAAACAGCCCCTCTTTCAGGAGTTTTGGCTGGCCCATAAATTTGAACCTTAAAGCGTGATTGCTTCCCTGTGTACGTAAAGCTTACAAAACGCCTTTAGAACCGTGTCACAAATGTTAATCGTATATTACTCGTATTCCGGTATATGTCACAAAGTCACGTGAGTCTGTATATTTTAAGAAAAAAAGTCGATGTTATACGTCTAACGAAAATCCATGAAAACTGAATGCGGCGTTTATATTACGGTTTTGGACGTGGTGTGTTTGCTTCTTGTGTCCTCCATGTAATGCACTTCACGTACAGTGTGATTGAGGCCCATGTGCGTTATGCGTCGGCGGTGGGCAGTAGGTGAAATCAGGGTGATTCTCTACACACGAGTAGCCAGGGTGGCAATTTACATCGGATTTTTTATCTGTTACCTTACTTAAAATATACAATTTAAGCGAACGAAGTATTTCTTCATTTTAAAATACTTACCTTGCCATTAGACATTTAATTGGAAAAAATACGTGCATAGTTACAACTGTTAATGGTAACTGATTAAAAACGATTTTTTTTCGGCAACCTCATTTATTGTACCATATAGCAGCTAATTAAACAGCTTTTCGGGGTTTTATATCAGCTAAGTCGTCTGTATGTTCGTGTGGAGCTTTAAGGCAATGTAAGTTATGCGTCAAAATGTATAAGACGCTTCGTGTGAAGATTCTTATTTTGCTCATAGTTTCCTATCGGCTTAATTTTTCATTAAATAACTGTCTTGCATCATAATTCCCGATGTACGTGTCACGCGCGCTCCTGCTGTTTGCCTTGTCTGAGACTGTCGGGGGGGGGGTATTGAATGTTTTACTACATATAAATAAAAGTCTCACAAATAGTGTTTCTGTTCATCATTGCGGAAATAGAGTCAACTCTATAATTGTCAATTATCAAATAATTTACACGTCAGGGCATACCGTCACAAAAACAATATGATGGTTTTAATCCCATCAATCCATCCATTATCTATACCGCTTTATCCATTTAGGTCGCGGGGAAACTGGAGCCAATCCCAGCATCTTCGGGCGAGAGGCGGTGTACACCCTGGGCTGGCCGCCAGTCCACCGCAGGGCCAAAAGAAACACTCGCGTGCACACCTATGAACAATTTAGCCAGTTAACCTATTCTGCACGTTTTTGGACTGTGAGAGAAAACCGGAGCCCCCGGAGGAAATCCACGCATGCACTGGTTTTAATCCATTATCTGTAGAGTTAATTATAAGCCGTAGTTTCCATTTTATAGTTATGTTTCAAAATCAGACCTGAGCTGTCGATTAAGTCTATTATGAACTGTTCAATCGGCAGTTTTAATTTCGTATAAAAAGAATAAAACCCCGGTCCTTTGAAATCAGAAGTGACAAACCACGTGTACGTGGCTGTTTATTATGCGTTACATCATTATCCCGCTTTACTTCTAATCCTCTATAATTATATCACCCCAACTGATAATTATTCTCTTTAAAAGGTTGCAGATATGGTCTTGTTTCATAAATTCTCTCAGAGAGTCTTTTGAAGCTGTAATAGATTTAGTTTCAATATATTTTTAGAATGCAGCGGATTGCTTATTCATTCTGCTGTACTCTACAAAATTAATTGATGAAATATTTCATTTCTGCCATTGCGGCCTCAAACATATTTGATCCATTTCAGAATTCTTATAATGATCATTCGTGAATTCCGGAACAATAATGATTGCAGAGATCATGCCAAATTAACTAAAATTTACATGACTTTCATCAGCAATTTTTATATTTCACTTTTATTTTATTTACTGCTTTTTGTACTTTTGTCTAGCACCAAAACAAATTCCTTGCACTTGTTGTACTTGGCAAAAAAAAAACATTCTGATTATGATTTAAAGTGACAAATCTATGATGCAATAAAGTGTCGCTATTTCATGGTTTTGTTGCTACTTTAGATGATGCAATGCCGTAAACTGACGCTGCAAATGTAATATTTTTTAATGAATGAATATTGCACAGTACAGTTATATAACCATAATAAAATAACAAGAAGAAACTAAGGAACTCTGTGTACAATTCTAAAGAAATAAATCAAATAAATACGGAAAAGAACTGTGACATAGAAATTCTACACCGGAACGGAGGGGGTTCCTTTAGCAACCGCATTCTTCCCTCGGCTTTTCTGGTGAAATCAAAAACGATTCCAATTGGACAAACCGTCAGACACGCCTCTCATTTTGTAAAAACCTGATTGGCAGGACGTCGGTGTCGGCATTCTGTTTCCGCCCACCAAATGGTGTTCCGTGAAGTGCCACTCGCTGGGAAGGTCATACGGCAATTGAAATGTCGGAAGCATGGAAGTATCCCACGTTTTTATTATGCGTTTATGGGTTTTTTTCAAGCCTCAGGCCTTTAGAACCCTTCCTTACCGCATATTTAATGGGACCTGATAAAAACTTAACCGAGGCCCAGGTAAGTGGACGTGGATTTTATTTACTTAAACCGACGACTCTAATAGATGCAGATATAGTTAAGTTGTATGTCTTTTGCAAAGCAATCGTTGTGTAGACGGATCAGCAAAAACAGAAGAGTCCGTAAAAAAGTAAGCCGATATTTCTACGTGCGTGCGGATAAGTTATAGATATATAAGTGCTTAAGATATGCAGTATGTATCTAACAACTAAAATACAATTAATGTAAGAGAATTCATACTGGATTTTACACATACAAAACATCAAGCTTAACATTATGTACAGGCTTTTATTTCTCCAGCTCGTGATCAAGTACGCCTAATACCCAGCAGCACGTCGGGAATTTTGTAAATCCGGCACCTGGTGACATTAATACTTGTACTTTTATTTGAGCTGGATAAATCGGCACGCAGGTTGAACTCCCCCTTTTCAAATAATAATAATAATAAAAAATATTAACATTTGCAAAGCATCAGTGGTGAAAACTGTATATCAAAAATGTTAACCGCACTGTAATGTTTACATGGAATTAACAAGCATAAGATAATTCTTATCCCCTCATAGAATTTTACTTTAGCTGTTTCTCATTACAGCATTTCCTTACATGAATTATTGTATTTGACGGAATTTTTAATATAATAGGCTTCATGGCTGTCCATTTTATAAGTACGAGTTGTCCGTAAGTCGGACGTTTTTAACCCGGGGACTGCCGCTACTTAAGGTCCAACGGTAGCTCCCCCCACATGAGCCCATAACCTTCTCATTTAACCGGTATCTGTGCGCTGCCTCCTGAGTCATGTACTGTTTAAAATTTCCTCTTCTCACTGTAGGTCGTCAATGAAATGTACCCTGTGTGGACCTACTCCTACCTGGCACTGCTGTTTCCCATCTTTCTGGCCACGGACTACCTCTGTTACAAGCCCGTTATCATCCTGCAGGGGGCGAGCTTCGTGGTGACATACATTATGCTGGTGAAGGCCCAGGGGCTACGGGCCATGCAGTTGCTGGAGTTTTTCTTCGGGGTCGCCACGGCGGCTGAGGTGGCGTACTATTCGTATATCTATAGTGTGGTGGAGCCGGCGCAGTACCAGAAGGTCACCGCCTACTGCCGAAGTGTCACGCTGCTGGGCTCCACCGTGGGCTCGCTTGCCGGGCAGGTCCTGGTGTCCGTGGCAAAGGTCCCCCTCTTCTACCTCTGTGTCGCCACACTGGTGTCCATACTCGTGGCTTTCATTGCTCCCTGGTTCCTTCCCATTGCCAGCAGGAGTTTGTTTTTCCACAAAAGTGACAGCATCGTCCTGGCGGTGACAGAAGACCCCTCAAAAGGGACAATTTGTGTCTCCATGGAGAACCTGAGCAAGGAGAAGGTGGAGGACAATGAATGCAAGATACTGCTTGAGCACAACATCCTTGCACCTGTATCCAAGGTCAGCCAAAATGCATTCTGACGTGGCTCTTTAAATGCATTGATATTAAACATGAATGAATGACAATCTTAAGTCCCGGGGTGATTCTGTGGAATGTTCTTCATATGCAATGCTGTGTATTACAATGTCTTTCTTTAAACCAGGTTCCAAAGCCAGCCGTTGGGAGCGTTGGTAGTCTTGATGTGTTGAAGACACTCTGGGGCGACTTCCTGCATTGCTACTCCTGTCGTACACTTCTGGCCTGGTCTTTGTGGTGGGCTTTGTCCACCTGTGGCTATCTACAGGTGGTCAACTACACCCAGGTCCTATGGGAGAACCTTCTTCCTTCTCAGGAGTTTATGATCTACAACGGCTACGTGGAGACAGTCTCAACTGTGCTAGGTGAGCCTGCTAACCTAAAAGCTGCTTATTTTCCTTAGCAGAAATATGTAGTTAATCTCTGGATAACAATGTCCGTCAAGCTTCTGAATAATGTGCTGAAATTGCATGATCTCTGGAAGGTATTAGCAGGCATGTAGACTCAGTGTCATGATGCATTTCTCTGTGCTCTGTCCCGGACCAGGTGCTTTGATGGCATTTAGCGTGGGCTTTGTGACGATCTCCTGGGCAAACTGGGGAGAATTGTGCCTTTGCTGCTACACTGTTGTCTTAGCAATAACAGTGTATCTTATGGACACTGTTAGGAACATATGGGTGTGCTACGCCTCCTATGTTATCTTCAGAGGCACTTACATGCTACTCATCACAATTGCCACGTGAGTATGAGTATGGGCCATCAAGACAGAATGTCAGAATGAGGTCTTGTGAAGGTCCACCTGAGCGATGATCTTATTCTCTCCATCAGCTATCAGATTGCTGCTAACCTTAACATGAGGAGGTACGCCTTTGTCTTTGGAGTCAACACCTTTATGGCCTTGTTGCTCCAGACCATACTGACTCTGATTGTGGTTGACTCCATTGGACTGGGCCTTGATATTTTTTCTCAGGTATGTCTGCTCTCTTGCCAATTGTTGTTTTCCTTTTTGTTTTGTTTTTTTTAATGGTAATGTAACCGAGCTCTGTCTTGAGCTTTACACCTGCCTTTCCCTCCCTCTCAGTTTTTAATCTACGCCTGCTATTTTGCGACGATCGCCGTCGTCTTCCTAGCGGCTGCGCTGCGCCGGCTGGTGGTGAGGTGCCAGGCCCGGCTGTCGAGTCAAAGCGTGAGCAAGGACACGGACTTGGACTCGGTTGGGGGTGTCTCGTCTCTCCATGACGCAGAAGCGAGCCTGCCTGTGGACGACCGGCTGCCGACCCAGGGTTAGGACAGTGAAGAAACCATTATTTTTGTTACTGTATTAGAGAATAAAGAGCACATGGGCCCCTTTTTCCCCAGGACTGATATGATGTGAAGAATGCGGACTGCAACAGCCTTCAGTGTCTCTGTAAACCTACCTTTGCACACGCCACATTATCTGCACCAAAATATAATTCTTAAATGTTACACAAAGATACTCGTAGTAATGGCAAGTCCAGATCTTGCACGCAGGACACTCTACTGGCATGGAAGGAAACCAGATGGACCAGCATGACCTATTTTACGAGGAGAGCGTTGATACTTGAATCGCCGATAGTGTTGCCACTGCACAGTGTTTTGTTTTCTCTGAATGTAGATATGTTACGCACAATGAGGTATTAAGATACTGTTTTGATTAACGGGAACCTGTGAATACCCCAAATGCAGCCCGTCATCATGGTGGGAAAAATAACATGCCTGTGGACAGAGGGGTATCACAGGGGCATCGAGCACTTGACAGGGCCCCAGAAATATGTAACATTGGGTGGGGTGGGGGTCAAGGTCACATTTTAGTTAGGGGCCCCAGGACTTCTAGGTGCCCCCCTCTGGGTAGACAAATGGACAAATGTGGTTTGTATGACAGGAACACTGATGAGTTGCCTTGGGTTTTGGACGCATCAGACTAGCGTCTGAGGTGCGAGTTTCTCTTTTGGGAGGAATGTAGGAGTGAGCTTCAGTGAGCCATGTGTAAATGTATCAGAAATCCCATCAAATCCATCACTGCATATAGCAATGGGAACCTCTGATTTAATGCTCAAAGATTTTCATGAGATTTTTACCAAATAAACTAGATATTACTTTCCTTGGCAAACAGTGATTTTAAAGGAACACTTAAAATTGTGCTTACACCATATGCCTTAGTATTTTAAATGGTAAACTTGTAGTTAAGCGTTGTTCATTTTTATGTTATGACGAGAACTTGAAATGGATGCATTGACATGTAATTTTGTTTGCAGAAGTATTTTTATAATAAAGAACTAAAAAATGTGTATTGGTGTATTTTTTAAACTACCAATGAATAATGAAAAAGATTTAAAACCTGCTAGTTGCAATGAACTTTTTTTTAAGAACATGCTAAGCACAGCATCAGCTGCAACATTTTCACTCTTGTGCCCAGTTGTCCAGTAGTAAACTGATTGGATTTCAGCTGTTGGGTTGGATCAAACCTTGTGCAAAAGAAAAGAGTATTCTAATATCAAACTAGACCATGTAATCCAGTTTTAGTTTTGATCTGGATCAAGCCTTCGGTATGTGTTCAAAACCTTTTTAGTAGGATTGGGATACCTTTGATAAAAAACAGTATTACCCTGATCCCAGCAAAAGGGTGGATTTTGGGTGGATTTCAGGAACAAATTTAAAAAAAAAACTTTACAATGCAATATGAATAAAACATTTGTATTATGTAGTATATGCGCACATTTATTATTTTGCTCTTGATTTCTTCAACCATTACAGTGGAAAAAGTAGATGGAGCAGACATTAGGCTACCTCTTAAGATATGTAGTACAGAAAACCTAAAAAGAGGTTTTGTTCCCATGAAATAATCCCCAAAATAGCTGTCAATACCAAACAAAACTATGAAGTTAATTGTAGTTGTCATTCGTCACTGTATATTGATTGCAATAACATAATCACCAGAGATGGACCAGCCAGAAGCAGACTCTAACAATTACATCCCTTCTTATTGTTAACTATTGGACATTTATATGATTTAAAATGTGTGTTCAAAATACAATGTATTTGCAAATGCTCTATATTTGTTTTATTTGATGATGTGATAATGTATATTTGTTCGTGCTACACCTGTGATCGGAAGATTGCTTGTTCGAGCCCCAGCCTCAGCAAAAAAATCACGTCCATTGGCCCTTGAGCAAGGCCCTTACCCCCCAGCTCCAGGAGCGCTGCAGATGGCTGCCTTTCGTTGCCACACTGCTCTCACCTATATATGTGTCTGCGTGTCATAGAGATCAAGATGAGATAGGCGAACAGAGAATTTACCCACAGAGATCAATAAAATGTCATTTTCATAATTATTTACTCTTAGTTGCTGGTCCAATAAGGGGTCTGTTTAAAAACAATTGAAAATTGAAGGGGATGCTTGTGCTATTTTATTGTTCTATTTTCCGTCTCCTCAAATAACACTTATAGTGACCCTTTACATAGCTAGTAGCCTACATTGTTATAGGTAACCCCATTCAGAATAACGGTATTCCGGATTTGGAAATCTTAAAAAATATATATCTGGATCACGGTGATGCAAACCAACGTTGTTTTTGATAACCGGCACAAAAGTAAGATGGACTACCTGATCCTGGAGAGCAAAACATGGGATTTCCAAATCAGAAGTATTTGGATGCAGATGAAAACTCATGAAGAGCCGTGCCTGGGAGACATGAAACTGCACTTGATCGGAGACAGAAGGAGCGCCTCCTTGGCGTCCTGTGATTGGCTCTGTGGTGACACGTGACGCGGGCAAGCTCCACTGCGGGAATGTTTGATCTACCTTGGTGGTCCAGCTCGCTCGGCGATCCAAGAGTGGGATCTAATATGTTTGTTTATTTTGAAAGATTCCTCTGAATTAGTATGAGCGCAAAACTCGTACTATATCCTTCAAACACTAAAATAAAGCAATCCCGAGCGTAATTATATCACTTGAAAATTGCAGTAATGCCCACTAAATAAAACGATAAAGTAACACTTTCTGAAACGTACAAACTCAGCATCTAAAATAAAGTCATGCGTTTTCTGCTGTGGATGTATTTATTGAGTTCGACTTTTTCCTTTTTTGGGGGGGGGGGGGCACGATGTCTTCACCGAACCCTAGAGCGAAGGGCTACGGCCGCCCCAGACCACCCACGAACCGTTTCCTTCTCGCCAGCTGGGGTGGAGAACCGAGAGGGAGAAGGAGCCGCGAGTGCTGGGCGCCATTGCAGCCGGCAACTCCTGCTCTCCGCTCGGATCTGCCAGGCAAGGCGAAGAGGAAAAAGTTTCCAACTCGTGCAGCGGATCGGACCGATATATGCGGCCAGTTTGCTCGGATGGAATGAAGACATGAGGGCTGGAATTAGCGCGTACGAGGTAAGGAGGCGGAGGGGGACGTGCTGGATGGCTATTGTGCGAACAAAGAGAAAGCCGTAAGTCGGTTCCGCGGTCCGCGGGGTAGAGCATCGTCCTGGTAGGTCGGGCGCAAATCTTCACCTTCATGCATCAAACTTAGATTCTGTTTTTCTGAGTGCGGAAAAATGCTAGTGAGCATACATTTCAGGCTGTACGAACCAGATTAACGAGGCCAGGGTTACTTAGAGAAAAGCGAGCTTATACTTCAACAGCAATAAGCGACATTTCTTCTGTAAAAGTACGCTTGAAGTCCCAAAGAACGCGAGAAGCCTTAAAAAGCGGGGCTTGTCAATTCATTAGTTACAATACGTGTAGACGATCCGCTTATTTTTCTCACGAGAGATTTAGACCTTACCGGAGCTAGGACAAGACATTTGTGCCCCCCCCCCCCCCCGAAACCGTAGTAGAAAACTATTTTAGGAGTTGGTGTATGTGTGTAGTAAATGTAAATTTATGCGCAGTATTTAAAATTCTAGGAAGAAATCGTAAGTTCGTTTCGGCCATAAAGGAAGCGATTGGCGAGACCAGAGGAAATCCTGAGCCATTAAGTGGGAGGCTCAGCGATGTCAGAGAAATGTGCCATCAGCCTCCAATTCGGCCAGTTTAGGGAAAGTACAAGAATGTGTTTGTGACACTGCATCTGTATTACAATATTACTTTCCCACATAAATTCATTGCTCAAACACAGAGTTATACAAGCTTAGTTTTTAATATAATTCTTTAAAAATAATAAATAGAAAAATTGTGTATTCAGGTTGTTTCAGTGTTTGTGGCGGTAATTTTGGAAGCGTGTAGTTAAATGTTATTGTGGAAACTGGTGTGTATATAAAATTGCGTGTAGATTCACGTTTAATCGGGTTCCTGTCCAGTAATTAAGGGAGTGTAGACATTTTCCTACCTGTCCCACAGGATAATAATCATGTTCTGATTGAAGGGCCATAAGGCCAAATGTTTACTGGGCTATCAAAGTGTAGCCTGGTGATGTATGATGTAAACGTAAGGCTGAAGAAAGGCCGCCAGTTTAAAGGTCCCGCTGGTGCTTCTGTCTCCCTTGCAGTATCCCAGCATGCCTGTCTGGCTCCAGTGGCGCAGTCCCTCGGAATGAACAGCAGTGGGAATGGGTCTGAGGAGGACCGGTGGCAGAGTGGGTCCAGCGGAGCGGTGGTGTTGGAGTCCATCTCCATGCTGGCGATCACCCTGCTCGCCTGCCTGGGGAACCTGCTGGTGGTGGTCACCCTGTACCGGAAACCCTATCTGCTGACTCCCAGCAACAAGCTGGTGTTCAGCCTGACGCTATCCAACCTGTTGCTGTCCATCCTGGTGTTGCCATTTGTGGTGACCAGTTCAGTGCGGCGCGAGTGGCTGTTTGGCGTCGTCTGGTGCAACTTCACCGCCCTTCTCTACCTGCTGATCAGCTCTGCCAGTATGTTGACCCTGGGAGCCATCGCCATTGACAGGTTGGAGTCCTGCCCAGTGCAGATGGGCATTCTGTTCCAGAGGGTTGTGGGCGTACCGGACCGTATTTTCTGAGATCAGTTATTAAGATCGACCAGTTGCTTGCAAGGACATGTCTTAAACATCTTTGCTGTAGAACAAAGGGTGACAATTTTGTTACTGCCAAAACACAAGGTTAAGCTTCATTGCTGTTGATTTTGTTGCATAAATCGAAAAAGCAATGACTTCATTGTTTTTATTGTTAAATGTCTGTGCAAGGATACAGAGCTACTTGGTTTATGACTTTGAGACTTGCTGTCTGCTGCGTCGTTCTCTGGGATGATCTTACCAGTTTCTACGTGTAGATGGAAGGTATGGCGGTAAAACCGTCTCGTCATTGAGGCACTGGGCTCAGAAAGCCTCTCTGTGTCCTTCCAGGTACTATGCTGTGCTGTATCCCATGATCTACCCCATGAAGATCACGGGCAACCGCGCGGCCATGGCCATTGTCTACGTGTGGCTCCACTCATTGGTAGGCTGCCTTCCGCCGCTCTTCGGCTGGTCCTCCTTTGAGTTTGACCGCTTCAAGTGGACATGTACGGCGGCATGGCACCACGTGGCCTCCTACACAGCCTTCTGGGCTGCCTGGTGCTGCCTGCTTCCCTTCCTGGCCATGTTGGTCTGCTATGGCGTCATCTTCCGGGTTGCCCGCGTCAAGGCGCGCAAAGTCCACTGTGGCACTGTGGTGGTGGCCCAGGAGGAGTCGGCATCCAGGAATGGCCGCAAGAACTCTAACGCATCAACCTCCTCCAGTGGCAGCCGACGGAGCCTGATATATGCTGGCAACCAATGCAAGGCCTTTGTCACTATCTTGGTCGTGCTCGGAACTTTTCTAGTGACTTGGGGGCCCTATGTGGTGGTCATCTGCACAGAGGCCCTCTGGGGCGAGGGAAGTGTCTCCCCAAGCCTGGAGACTCTGGTCACATGGCTGTCATTCGCTAGTGTGGCCTGCCACCCGCTCATATATGGCCTGTGGAACAAGACTGTGCGTAAGGAGCTTCTGGGAATGTGCTTCGGCGACCGCTACTACAGGGAGTCGTTCGTCACCCGCCACAGGACAGCGCGTCTCTTCAGCATCTCCAACCGCATCACCGGTGAGTGCCGGGCGCGGCTGGAGAATAGGTGGGGTCTGAGCTGTCCCTCTTCACCTTGTATAGAGGGACTGTTGTCCTGGTCTTGCTCTGAGATAAGCATTTTTTAAAGTGAGCCCTTGTCCTTACTGATCTTCTAACTACCATCCCTTTGCAAAGATCACCAACCACCCCTGACTGAAATCAGTACCATTGCATCACTTCCTGTGACGCATGACTGCAGATGGTATGTATGTGGTCATACAGGGCTGGCTGAGCGTCTGCATCTCCTTACAGATCTAGGGATGTCTCCACACCTAACGGCCATACTAGCGGGAGGGGGTCAGTTCCAGGGACACGGCAGCAGTACAGGGGACACTGGCTTCAGCTTCTCCCAAGACTCAGGTAAGCTAAGTACATGTGGAACCCTTGAGGGGGGCACTTTTGTCTCTCTGGGCCATCTGAGCTCCTCCTCCTCCACCCTGTGTTTCTGTCCCCGCTTGCCCGAGGCTGCAGGACGCCCTCCTTGAACGCAGTCCTGTTGTTCACTTGGTGTTTTCTGAGTTGCTCGTTACATGCTGCCCCCGTCGTCATTCACTCTGTCCCGGAGATGGGCGTGTGGGGGCCTTGTGCACAGTGCCTTTTCACTCCTAGGTGATGAGAGCCCTTTCAGGAAGCGTCCCTGTCTGAGGTACGGTGGCGTCCAACATCTGCTGCTCTTCTACTCAGGTACAGATGTCCTGCTTCTGGATAACTTCTCCTCGGATTCCCACCCTCCTCACCACACTGGCAGCTCAACAGCGAAGAGGAGAAGCTCTGTGACGTTTGAGGATCAGTATTCCCGAGGCAAGTGTGCCATTATCTTAACAGGTTGCTGCTGTGTCTGGTGTACAGGAAGTCCCTAGGGTACGAACAAGATCCGTTCCCTATGTCTTTAAATTCAATTTATAGGCAAGTTGGAAAAATAATATATTACATAACAATAATATATTAATAAAAGTAACTACACACGATACTGTGAGCCAACAAACCACCACCTGTGCACTCATTTTAGTTTCTTGATTCCTATATTTTCTTATAATTTGGTTTATCCATCTTCTGTAATCACTTATCCTAGGCAGGGAACAGGCCAGGAGCGGGCACCAACCAGTCTTAGTGTACACACACACACACCCCTACAGCCAATTTGACAACTTCAATTAACCTCAGCATATTTTTAGACTCTGGGGGGAACTGGAGTACCCAGAAGCCCTAGAGTGCACATGCGTACTCCAACATGGAGTGGTGGAGACTCAAACCCAGGTCACAGACATGAGGTGGCAGTGCTCACCACCATGCCACTGCACCACCCACATCTGATTCCTTTTAAATGGAAAAATAGACAATGAAATATATTAAATAGAAAAATTAAAATGGGTAGCAATTATGTAATAAGAACTTTTTAAAATAACATCATTGTTGTCCTTTTTTTACATTTCATTTATTTACATGTTTTTTTGGTTCATTTTTTTGTTTGACCAGTTAATATGGTAGAGCACACGATGTCACACTGCAAAAAAAAACTCAGCACATTTTTACTAACAACAAATGAATAACCTGAGATTGAGTCTTGCAGACAGTGTATAATTAAACTAGGCTTTACCCAGCTTGAATATTTGACCATAGTGTCAGTTTGTTGATTGCTGACAAACTGTACTTTTCATTCTTGTAGGTCGAATTCTTTGTTGCAGTAGCCCTTTTGTTTTCAGCAAAGTTTGGCTGAAATTTAGTATGTTTTGATAATTTAGTTACAGACATTGTTGAGCAACACCAATAAAACTACAAAAAAATTGCAAGAATACAATGCATCCCAAAATAAAAGGGTGAATGCATGAAAAACTATTTTAAAATTTAACTCATAGCTAAGGACCACCCTAACGTACTGTCACCTGGAAAACTGTGGTTGAAGTTTTTACGTCTGTTGCTAACTTTTTTTGTGGGATTTTTTTTCTTTAGCAAATGTTGGTTCTCCTCCAGTCCAAGTCAAGGCTGAGATCCACCAATCCCTGGACAGCTACGCCTCCAGCCTGGCAAAGGTGATTGAGAGCGATGCAAAGCTGCAGCTCTTTGGGGAGGAAGGCATGCTACCCATCCGCACGCTAATGCGACCACCGCGCTCCCTGGACGGCCAGAGGCTGAGGTTGGAGAGCATCGATGAAGGCATAGTCAATGACGAGCTTGAAGAGATGTGTGTATAGTTTTTTTTTTTTTTTTTAAATAAATTGTGTTTAATTCCTGTTTATATATGGTGTAGTGTGGTATTGTGTGTGTTTTGGAAACTTTCATATGTTCATTGGAAAATTGTATGCATTTAATTTGTGCAACTAAACCTTTTCCGTCATGGTTCTTGCCTTGGTTTGAATTTGAATTCAACATTCAAGGTTATGGGTAAAATTCACCTTTTGGGGTTCTGAAATCACACTCTGCAACCTTCCCCTCCTTTTCCAACAAAACTGGCACCCCACTTAGGGCTGTGCAGTAGTGCCTTTTATTGATAAGGCAGAGGAGTCTTCCTTGGCATTTTCTGACACCAGGGAGCACTCTGTGAACAGATTTTACTTAGTGTGATTTCTGGCCGTAAGTTTACATGCAGGTATACAAAGTCTTTCAGCCTTCAGCTATGAAGAAAGCACACCTCAAAGTGTTAAACAATAGCTTTTGGGGCAGAGGAAAAGTATTGCACTTCACATGTTCAAGCTCCAGCCACTTTTTAAAACCTGGAACCAGACCCCGTTCCAATGCGTCCAAAGACACCGCTCGCACTGTCCTTTACACAAACGTTAGTACTAAAAAAAGGGGAGGGACTGGAAATTGCATTACTGTTCTGTTACAGAAATATTCCACACTGGTACAAAACAAAATGTTCAAGTACTCTGTAGCAAAAGTTTAAAAAGAACAAGTCACTATGGCTCATCTTCATTCTCCTGGCCGGAACCTTCTGATCGATCACCCTCGGCTCGGTCTGAGGAAGAGAAGAGAAGGCGGCTCTGACAAATGACTGGACACTGAAGGAACAAGACTTGGTCTTAACAGCGGCAATCCAATCAAACAGCAGGAACTTCATAGCAAAATGCACCTGGTTAATACAATGCTAGCCTATTTCTTTAAACAGATGCTAGCTAAATTAAGCCAAGTTGCTTAGTACAGATTAAGCACAAAATACAGATGGACAGAGTCCGCACGTTGCTAGACAAAATTTTTTACACAAGATTTTACACATTTTTTTGCAATTCTTGATTTTATTGTCCGCCTCAGGGAGGCGATATGCTACATCCCTGGTGTCGTGATGCTGCCAGGTGGCTCTGCCAACATGCTCACCAGTCCTGATGTGGTTGAGTGAGGCGAGCATCCTCAGCATGAAGGAGGCAGGGACTGTAATGGTGTTCCTGGTTTCCTCCAGCATCAGCTCATTGCGTGCTATCACCTGTGAGGAGATCCCAGGTGTTGACTCAAGTGACATAACACTTCATCATCAAGGGAAGGTTGGCTTAATGCATTCATACAATATGCTACTGCCAGAGAACAGGCTTTAGAGTGGTTTGGTTCATGAGCAACAGGACAGGTACCACGTTGGATACCCGCTATTTGGGGGGTACAAAGCAGGGAGCAACCAGATGAATGAAGTTCTTATAATTGTAAATGGATACAAAACATGTTCAGAAGGCAGGAAAACCACAAAGTCCCCTTACCTCATCGGCAAGAACCCTGTTGAAGGATGGCAGCTCTTCCAGTGGGGACCAGATCTTGATATCATAGTCTATTCCAGAAGACGCCAGGACTGGAAAAGAGTGGAAGTAACATGAGGAACCACTGACCATAAAGTTTTACTGCCATGTACCAAAGTAACGCATTGCATTGTGGGATAATCACTGGGGTCGTAGGGATGGGGTTGCAGGCAGTTGACCACATGGTTGTCGGCCTCCAGCAGCATCAGGTGCTCCGCTGTACGCCGGTCCCAGATGAAGATGTGGCCACAGTCAGACCCGCTCATCACAAAGCTATTTCCCCAAAAGCAGGACTCTTTGATCTGCAGAGAAGCGAGTGCTTCCGTTAGGCTGACGCCATGTGAGCCTCCGTCTCCCAACACGCCTGCTAAGCAATGCCCGCAAGTCCAAGTGATCCATGCTGTGCAAAGCCGCTGGTTTAGACAGTCTAAAGTATTGGGCAAACTGCTTTGGATGAAGCATCTTGAGGAGTTACACACTAGCCCCACAATCCTCAGCTGCAGTACACACCATTGTTCTGGAGTTGCGGTGTCCCTTGTATACCATCTTGACTGTGGGCCTGCGGATGTTCTGCGTCTCGCTCTCCTCCATCTCCCGCCTCTCCTTCCTCCTACGGAACAGCTCCTGAATGCGAGCTGCCGCAGAGCGCCTGGGGTGTGGGGGGGCGGGGGGGGTGATAAAAGTCAGGACCTACAGGCAGCTGCACATCCATCACACAAAACCTATTTGTTTCAGATCTTTCATGATGAAGGTAATCTGATCATCCAAGGAGCTAAAACACTCTGCTTCTAAAAATAAATCTCATGCTCATCTCACCACGAAATGCCATTGATTGATTGTGAAACGACACCCAAGAGATATTCTTGGCTTACAATCCAGCATCCACACCGAGATGGTTAGTACTAATGTTCTGAAGTGAGAAGTCGATAATGCTTGAAAAGTCCCAAACAGAAGCCTTTTTCTGCCTGGAGAAATGGAAATTTAATTTTTTTTCCTGTGAAAGAGTCTGTAAACATTAGGCTAACAATCATATCTCCAGTAATCTGGGCAATATTGGTCCATATTTTTCCAATAGGTTTTACTGAAGGGTTAGGGTACACATACTCATTTAGCTCACATACATGAAGTACTCTGGTATCTTTGTCAAATACCAGAAGGGGGGGGGATTTGATATTACTTAATGCATTAATCAATAAACTACCATCTGATTACTCATCTGCCGTAATTTCAAGCCAATCAGAAATTGCATGCACTCAGTCACTCACTGACGAGCCTTCTGAAAGCTTTTCTGCTGAAAACTTTGCTCAACAGAGGCTATTTTTTAGGGATATTATAATCTGGTATGGGCAAGATATTACTATTTAAAGACGATAAATATAGATTTAAATCTATATAGTTTAACTATGAACTTGACACAAAAATAGTTACAGCTCAAGTAAAACAAACAGTAAATGTTGGGGCATCAAATATACTTTTCTTCACTATGGTTTTACGTCACATTGCATATCCTGTATTTTTTGTGCATTTCCATTTTTAAACAGCAGTTTTACATTGCTATGCACGTTTCAAATGTTACATTCATGTGAGGTGAGCCTAAAGGGTACAGTGCTATTAACACCATAGAGTCGGACTTTAGGCTGAGGTAACCTCTTACAAACAGGTTCCATATCATTTACAATGTAGCCATTTATCGTAAACACATTGCGAGTATCTGAAAAAATACACTAAATTCATACATTGTATTTATGAAAAACTGCCGTGTTCCTTATTGCTGAGGACTTGAATGCTTGGACCAATTGTTATAAAATGTAATGTAATGTTTACAGCCCCCGTATTAGACAGGCACTCTGCATGGCCCCAAAAAAATGCCTGTTATGCCTGGAAGAGAGAAATCTGAGGATGTTGGGGGAGAATTTTTATTCTGTGTGAAGGGCCTTCTACTCTGCCAAAAGATGGAATACAAATGAGATTGCAATAGCAAAAAGTAGCGAGCTACTGTTAGAAAGATGATTAAATGATTTTAATCATAGTTTCTCAATTGTTTTGGCACAAAATGGCAATTAACCTTTGCACAACAATGTGTAATCCCCACACCATGACATCACTTCTGCACAGAACATTCCTCATTAAACTTTTGCAACGTGTGAAACAAACTTTTGGAAGGATTCGGGAATACTTTCCACAGTACATGATTTTGGTTGATTTTGTCTAGATTTGACCAATTTAGAAACTCCATAAGATCTTTACATGTGCATGTGAGTGCTTCCTCTTAGGAGTGAACTTTACATGCTGCAAGCCCTATGGAAACCTTTGACAAGAATAATGGTGATTTTCTACTGGCATTCGGGACCAGAGCCATATTGCAAAGAGCACGGTTCCAGCTTACTTCATTTTTCCACTGCAGAAGGGTCGGTTTAGTAAAGGCGTTCCTAGATCTGGAGAGTGAAACTGACGTAAAACCGAAGAGTGTCATTATGATTTACTGTGTGCTAATTTCCACTAGCACATCTGTGAGAATTGCCATGTTATGTTAAGCGCTAGCAGAGTTAGCATTCGCTTGGGCAAATTTACAGTGCAAATCAGTTCCTTTTGGCTGTTTTATAGTACTTTAAGCAGGAGACTGGAAATTTGCAAATTTCAAGTTCTTGGGAATGCATTAATACATTGCGATGTGTGATACTACTAATGAAGAATATTCAGAAAATGCCCTCTTTTCCTTCAGATATTTCATGCATAGACGCAGATCACCAGTATCTGTGTTTTGTGACCAATCAGATGGTGGTGATGCATCTAGCTTGATTAGGTCATGCGTTCAGTCCTGCTATTAAACAAGACCACGTCAGCTAGGTTATGGCCTGAGTATGGCTACTTAATGGAAGTATAAGATACTTTACAATGGAAAAGAGTTCGGTTCTTCGTGGTAGTGGAAAACCACCCTAAGAATCAGTTTGCTTCAGAAAAATGATCAGTCAGTGAGTGAGAAAGAAAAAAATGACTTCCATTATATTAGAATTGTAGGGACCAAAAGCATACCTGCACTGACATTCTGACAATATATCTAAGCATTTTGACTCATAGCTGAAACAATGATGTACTTTTTGTGGCAGTGGCTACGTTATTGATAGAATCATTTGCTTTTGAGAGATACGAGTTAGTTTTGGGTGCAGACAGGGAGATACTTACGGCCTTTCACAGATTTATCATACTGTTGTGCTATACACATATACTGCTTTGAGAAATGCTCAGTCACAAGGATGTTGTTTCATGAAATGTGCCAAAGCTTTGTGATTCTTGTCAACTGTTTACATCTTAAAATTACCTCAGAATATTTCCCATAAGGCTCATGATTTTTATATTAAGTACTTTGCAATGAGCTTAAAGGGTATGAAATGTACCCGCTAAGCACAGTCAGACAGTTCACATTTAAAGATTAATATATTATAAATTACAGGTACATTTACATTAGGTTATGCATCTTTAAATAAGAGATTGTTTCATTATATCATCACTTCATCTGCTAGGACCAGCATTTTACATTCTTAAAATGAAGGAGGTGAGATTTTGGTGAGCTGAAAAGGTAGCAAACACATGCCAGGTCACGAAAACAGCAAGCATTATGGGAATCTCATGTGAGGGTCGCAAATCCAAGAGTGTGGCACCAAGGGCACACAGGCATAACGGAAATATTCAATGCAATTAATTCACACCCCCCCCCACCCCCCCAACCTAGCGGTGCATGTCCAAACCCGTTCTGCACACGCGGCCAGGTGCTTTAGTGCCCCACAGAGGTGCTGTTAGTACCGCACATGAGCAAGCTGCTTGGTCGAGCTCCTCAGCACTCTCTTTAAAAACCGTGACAGTGGCTTTAGAGGGTCAGACAGAATCAGCCAGAACCTCCACATTCAAACCTCATCGAGGTGTTACAACAGGTGCAAGTTACAATGGACGGGAAGTGAGAGAGTGGCCTTTTACCTTATCATCCTATCACCTACGGCCGATCCTCTGAAATTAAATCTACGGGGAGGAACACAGTTCACTTATGACAAGACTAGACATTCTTTAAAAACATCTGGGACAGCTGGAGGGGGGGGGGGCAGCACAGCAAGAGACAGAATTGAGT
>JAABNX020000088.1:1865578-1891619 GCA_015163995.2 Mormyrus lacerda
TTCTGGAACAGCATTCTTTGGACACATGAGACTAAGATCAACCTGTACCCGAAAGATGGGAAGAAGAAAGTTTGGAGGTACAGGATAAGCAGCATGTAGGCAGGCTGCACTCAGAGGCACTAAACTATACATCAACACATCCTGGTTGCAGGCTTACAGATGCTATTAAATGCTCCCAGAAGTCAGACAGAGATGGGCAGGTCTTCACCTGGGACCCCCGGAACCCAGGACAGCCAAAGCCAGACATTAATCCTCCCAAAACAGGAGAGGGGGGACACAGAAAAAAACTGCGAAGCCACATTTAGCACCACGTCATCTCATTTCCTAGACGTGGGAAACAGCGGCCTCACTAGAGGGCACTCTCATAAAATTTGCCAGTCACAACCCCAACAGTGCTCTATGGCGTGCTGTTACTCTTACCTGGGGCTCTGTCCTGAGCGGAACCGCGAGTGTATGAGGATGGGGTCGTCATCACTATCGTCAGAGTCCTGGCGGGCCTGAGAGCCCTGTGACGCAGAGCTTCTTCTTCCCACTGGCTCACCCCTCCAGGAGGATTCCCTGGGGGCCTCGGGGGTCTCTGGGTCCAAGAAGCCCTCTGTGGATGGTTTGTCAGGGCCAGGCTCCCCTACATCTACATCAGTGGAGGCCTTTTCTGGACCACTCTCAGTGCTCTGTGCTTCTGCTGGGGCTGTCTCGGGCTCCATTCCACTCGTCCCGGGTACTTCTAATACAGGTGGATCAGCTGTGAGACATGACAGAGTACGGTCTGCCTCAAATGCATCCTAACAATCAGTGCAAGATTCAAGATTCAGAGTTTTTTTGAGGGGGAGGAGTCTATGCTCAGGGTCACATGTCCTGCCTACTGTTCTCACCAGGCTCCTGGGTGGAGTCCCCTGGGGTTGGCTGCTCCATGCTCGGAGGTCTCTGGCTATCCCCCTTGCGGCTGCTGCTGTTACTGCTCCCCCTGGAGCTACAGCCCCGGCCACTCCTGGGCAGTGAGCAGGAAAAGGATGCGGGGGTCACATTCAGAAGCACAGAAGCCACAGCCAGAAGCACAGAAGCCACAGCCAGGCTTCAGTGTCACACTTGCACAGAGATACAGAGAGAGACGTTGGCCATGGAGTTGTGGCAATGTTCAGTATTTAGATACTTATGTCTAGATTCCGTTCCTACAAACAGATCATATGGGGAAATGGATGCATGTCGGACTAAGAATCAGATTGACTGTCAGGTGCGAGAATCTCACTGGGAGCTGCGTGTGAGACTGAGTGGTTAAGCTTCTGGGTATACAGCCGCCTGAAGTTTATACACATTTATGCCAGTAAAAAACAAAAAGCTGTGTGCGAGTTCAAAGTCGCACTGCTTGAAGGTCAGGGGCAATCCGTACTCAGTCTAAAATAATACCCAAATCAGTTTTAATAAATAAGGAATTGTCCAGTGTTTCAAGTGCAGTCCCCGGGGACCTCCCAGCACAGGTACTTAGTGTTTTCAATCTTTGGTTTAGGGGTGCGGGGGGGGGGCAGGCAAAAAATTTAGACTGTCTGGGAGTACCTGAAGACTGAGACTTTGGTAAGTGTGGCCTACTCAGTAATTAGCAGATCACCTGGCATTACCTGAAGCTTGCCCCCCCCAGCTGTGCACTCACCACTCGTCTGTGAAGTCCAGCTTGATGGTGCTGGTGGTCGTACCCTCAGTGCTGTAGTGCAGACTCAGGACGGGCTCTGCTGCTCCGGATCGCACACCAGCCAAACTAGAACCGGAACCACTGCCAGTTCCGGGTTCTGTGCCTCCTTAGATGAGCACAGAGAGGGACGGTGGAGAGCTTAAAAAGGCTGCAAATACTGTGGTACACACGTCACCTCGAGAAATTGGAGAGAACCTGAAGTATACAGATTATAACCCCCAGTCCTGACAGATGCACACACAGCATTTAGTGAACTTCAGAGCTAAAGGCCGCACTGTGTGCGAGACGCTCAGCATTACACCAGGACCTGCCCCCCCCACACTCCCCATCTAAAGCAGTAATGGAGGCTTCTCCAGGGGGGCACTCAAAATGGCATCGCACACGCCCTAGCGTGGCTGTGATGCCGATGCAGAGGGGACACGCAAGGGCGAGCCATGCATGGAGGCGACATGCCAAGGACACTGCGCTGGAGACACTGCCTGCCAAAACCGAACACGACAGGGAGATGTGTTCAGGCACTACGCAATATAAAGGCTCCTGCCACGTGAATCCTCAGTGTCACCAAGACCAACGCCAGTGACAGGCTGCTACCAGGGACACAGAGCCTTGACTTTGTATGTCCCCAGTTTAACACCCCACAGTCCTTGTCAGGACAAATGACACAAATGAGGAAAGGGTGAGTTCTGAGGAAGAGAGAAATGGACAACTAAGAAAGCACAATGGAAGCTTTGGGGGGGGGGGGTCACTGGCAGAGGAACCAGAGCTGCATCCGGATGGTAACAGACTACAGGTGCAATAGAAGAGAGCCCACACACCGGGGCAGTACTCCCTGAGTCCCCTGAGCAACAGAGAGAGCACCAGTCCGAGTACAGGACACAAACACACGACTGGGCTGCCGATCGCCATGGAGAAAATGTTTCTCCACAGATGGAAAGAACGATACCGTTGAGGCGGGCCCCAAGACTGGAAGGACTTGTGAGATCTTTGGTTATCGCACTCGATATCGAACTTCTGATGGGGCGCAAGACCACAGGAACGAGAGAGGGGGGGGCTGTCTCTCACCACAGGCAAAAAAGTGTAGCCGATGGGAGGCGTACTAAGCGGACTTACACCGCATGCTGGAATTGGGGGCAGTGTAACACAAAGAGGTTCAGAAAGGGGAGGGGCAAAGTCAAAATGGGGGTCAGGTGGAGGGGCAGAGAGAAGACGACACGCAGACGAATGAGAGGGGAGGAAGGGAGGGAGAGAGGGAGGGCAGGAAGACGCACCCTGCTGCTCATCCAGGGTCATCGATCCAAGCTGTTTGTTTACCATGGACGAGGGAGAATCTGGAACACAAAATCAAACTTTGACCAAAACATCGAAGGAATAGCATGTGTGTAGAACATCAAACAGACAGAGGGGAAGAACCTCTTTGGAAGGGACTGGACTGTCTAGAACAGGGGTGTCAAACTCCAGTCTTGGGGGGCTGAAACCCTGCACGGTTTTTGGTTTACCCTCATTTAACACACTTGATTCAACTCTTTGTGCTAATTACCACACAGCTCTTGAGCTGAATCATTTGTAGTGGAACAGGGAAAGAACTAAGCTACACGGGGCTTTGGCCCTCCAGGACAGGAGTTTGACACCCCTGGTCTAGAACCATCTACATGATGCTAAGTGTCTCTGTCAGGAAGGTGAACTGGGGATCCAGTCACCAGCACAGGTGATTACCCGGACTGGGGAACCATCCAAAAAGCGAAAAACGCCTTTAAATCCTCTCGGAAACACCTGCAGCCACATTCCAGTGCGGAAAACGGGACACTGACCAAAGACAGATTCTCCAGTTTCTGGGCTGATTCTACCTAAAACTGCAGTGCCCTTTGAAAAGCACCTAATTACAACCAAAAATAAAAGCTGCATCTCCAGGTGCCCTTCAGATTAAGAAGTACCTCTGTGCTATGAACTGCATGCCGTGAATCGAGTTTTAAAACAGGCATCCTCATCGACAGCGGCACAATGCAGAGGCTTAAGAAGGACCCCGCAGTATGACCGGGGACAGTGGCACTCATTTGGTCTGAGTGGCAATGCTGGAGTCCTACAACAGATGGCGCCATTACTGTACATTCAAAAACTTTCTGGCAAGGATCTCTCTCAGCTTCAGCTAGGGGGCGGACTTATGAGACATCAAAGAGCATTAAGGAGCTCTGTTTCAGCATTAAGTGGCATAATCTATACACGTATTTTTGGATGCATGTTTGAGGGGAGGGGGGCACCTTTTTGTGCTGGGGGGAAGGGAGCCAGAAGCAGCAAAAGTAGGGAACAGAAAGAGCTAAGGAGAGGAGACACTAAACCAGCGCAGTGTTGAGTTAAAAGCCTGCCACTGCACTCACAGCCATTGGCGGACGAGTGAGTGGGGGGCAGTCACGCCACAGAAGCAGTGCTCTAGCACACCATGGGTGATCTGGAGGAGGGTTATATAAAAATCAAGTGTAGCCAAGCATTAGAGCAGGATTCCCCAGTTCCGCTCCTGGGGGGCCAGTCTATGACACAGTTTGCACACCTTATTCAGCTCAGCAGCAAATTGCCAGGTTTAGTAGGTGTGTCTGCAAACTGCACCAGGGACTGGCCCCCCCCAGCACCGGAAACTGGAAACCCTGCATTAGAGGATGCGTCTGGTTTGAAAAACAGCACAAAAGGTTGGTGGTTGGAGACCTGCTGTGGGGGGCACTGGGGCCCCCGAGCCCCCTGAGGCCCTGCGGGCAGGGCTGAGGCCCTCAGCAGGCGGGTTGGTGGACGTGCGCTCCTGCTGTCTCGGGGGGCCCGCCATCAGAAGCAGCCGCTGCAAGCGTCTGCAAACTACACTTACCGGCACCCCGCGACGGGCAGGCTCTGACGGCAGAAAAAGGAAAAGAAATACAGAGGAATGAATGGTGGGGGGCGGGCGGAGGCGCAGAAGGAGGGAAACAGGCAATGGTAGAGCGAGAGAGGGGGGGGGAGAAAAATGAGGCTGGAGTGAATGGGCCCTGAGCGACTATGGGGAGGAGGGCAGAGCCCTGGGGGCGGTAGAGCAGGTCCCAGCTCACATTGGGCCGCCAGTCACGGCAGAGGGCACTTACTGTGGCACTCAGGCCCGAGGCCCCCAGAGATAAACAAGACAATTATAGTGATGAATCGACTCCATATAAATAGCACTAAATCAAAATGAGCAGCCATTTATACAGGCAGTATGAGGCAGCTCACTTTATAAGGTATAAAAAAGCACAATGTCAGTCACCCGGCCATATTATATTTTAGTTGGGAACTATTACAGGCATCCCCCAATCTTACCAGACTGTAATGGCTGCGTTGTCTGCGCAGACTCTGATGGGGGGGTAGCGTCCGATATGGGGGCAGAGTCAGGGGTGGGGGCAGGGGCGGGGTCAGGACAGCGGGCGGTAGCCAGACTCTTCCGTTCCACATCAGGGGAAGACAGCAGTGAGAAGGAAGGCGGGCTCTCCAGGGATGAGGACGTAGAAGGAGGCGGGGCAGTGACTGTGGAGGAGGAGCTGGAGGACGAAGAGGCAGACTTGGGGAGTGGCTCAGCGGGGGTCTCCACCTCCATGGAGGCCTCGAGGGAAACAGGATCTTCCTGGGAGGTTTCTGGAGCAGATGTGGACCCTTCAGGCTGGGCTCTGGTGCCTGCGGCAAGCAGGACAAAAATTGGCCCTTTTTCACTCATTGTCAGTACGTGCAACTCAAAATTCCCTCTTAAGACAGACAGTCTTAAGAGTAATGGTGGAGCGGGTTACCCCTGGGCCGGGGCTGAGGCTGGGGCTGACTGCGCCCCCTGCTGCTCTGTGCTTCGCTGGCCTCCTCGAACCACCGCGACAGCATGTCTGACATCCTCTGCATCAGAGAGACGTTGGGACTCTGTTCACCTGCATGTGGGGAAGAGACCGACGCTAAGCCCTGTATCCAGGCCAATGAGTCCCAAATCAGTCCTGCCTAATGGTAGTTCCTCATGCAGGTATTGGCACAACACTGAGCAAGAGCGATGCTAAGAATAGCATTAAAGAGATGGAGAAAGTACAGTAAAGGCTTACAATTTGTGTGTACTCCCTGGGATTAGAACCCAAAACTTTTGCATTGTTAGCACAATGCTATACTACTTGCTTAGCTGCAAGAGTTCAGCATCACGGATCTGTTGGGAGTGTGTTGTGGTTCTGCTGAGGTTGGCATGTCGCAAGTTTAGTTGCCTGATAATGTGTGACAGCTGTGTCCGTGTGGGCAGCCCGCTCCCTACCATCTCGCTCCCGCTCGCTCTCGGGTCGTGCTCGGGGCCCCGTGTCGGACCAGTCACCCCGCAGCCGGAGGCGTTTCACCGGGGGCTGACGCAGCTGGGAAGGCGATAAATAACCCATCAGTCTGTGACAAGGGCAGTAGCTGGTCAAAAATAGCCCTGCTGGGCACAATATGACCATCACTGACAACCGCTACCATTTTAATATACCTTAGAACAGGGCAGGTTGTGGGAGACATGCAATGGAAAAGGAAGACCTCAGCCCAGCATGGGTGGCATTGTGTCCTGTCAATCACTGAGTTATCAAGCTCCCCATTGGTCACTTTTCTGGCTTTACACTGTAATTGGCAGCCAGGATAAACCCCACCCACTGAGTTCCTCACAGCCTGGTTTCTCCTGTCTTGACAGAGCCATGTGGTTTCAGTTTTAGAGTTTAGCCATTCCCAAAAGTACCATCTGAACAGAATCACAGCCGATAACATGGAGCAGGTGAATCTACAGCTGGCCTAAAGCCACCAGAGCTGGGCTATTCCTGTCAGTGCAGGAACACTGCGTGCAGAACTGGGGGGATGGGGGTGCCCATATTTGGAAGGGCATTCCAGCTGAATCACTGCAGGTGCAGCTAAACACATGGTGTCTGGACGGGGTGTCCCTAATCTTCATACTCAGCACCCCCCTCCCCAAGCAGAAAGTGTTGAGGGGTCGTCTTCAAAAGAAAAGGAGGTGCCACTAAACAAACGACCAGGCAAACATCAAAATCAGAGGTAGGGGAATGCTTAAGCATCTGCTGAGATGCACCTACCAAAATCACTCAGTCCCACCAAAGCCACAGCTGGCCAAGGCTCCAAAAGCACAGCACTACAGACTGAGCCTTGTGTCACTTCCTGTTCCCTCACGCTCTAGCCACTTAATGGTCCTCAATTGCCCCAGAACGTACACTACTCTAGGTTTTTTCCCCACCACAGGAATTTTTCTGGAACTTTACAGGAACTCAAGAACTTGTGTCGCATTCCCACTGCAGGAACTCCGACTGATTGTAGCTCTTGGTCCTTTTTTAGTCCCTGCTGTAAGGCAAGTACTTTTCTTTCAACTAGGAATTAATGGGGCAGGGCTGATAGCGATAAACTTGCTGACTGGTTGACCTCAAGCACTGGTGCTAGTGTGGGGAAGTCAGAAGTTGAGCAAAAAAGGAGCAGATGGAATTATTTTTGAATTTCAGTTACATGAAATGCATCACTGAATACCCAAAATATTTTGCATGCATCTCCATATTTCTGCCATAATAGCGCTGTGATTTTTTGTAGTAATGCACTGATATATTTTTGCGAGTGGAAAGGGGGGGGAGAGGGGGAGAGAAAGATCAAACAGCTGATCGTATTTAATGACGACTTAAACATGCTGTGCCCCGTTCTAAGATTTACCCCCTCATCCTGTAAAACACATTATTACCCCATTATGAACCAAAATCAGGAGCCATTTCCATTACCCCCCCCCCTCCCCCCAACAGCTGAGAAACTTGTTCACCCTCCATTGTTTTGGGGAAACAGTGTAGTTTCACCACATACAAAACGACATGTGAAGTTTACCCTACAAACTTTTCTCCTTTACTTAGGATAAAGGTCACAGTTCCTGTCCTGCAGTGGGAATGCAACATGCGAGTAACCAGGGACTGCAAAAGGTCACGGTTCAGGCCACCCAGGAACTTGAAACCAGGATCCACAACTTTGAGTCCAGGTGATTTAGGACAGCAAACAGAAACAGCAGCTCATGACTGTGACAATGTCTGAGGACACGCCTTCCAAAACGCATGACTTCTTACAGTTGTGTGCAAATACTACGGTGTTCTAAAATTATAGCCTCAGGCTGTGGGAGAATTAAGCCCATTTTCCTGACAGGTTCTGAAATTCCAAAGTGCTTGACTGCACCTTTAGGGTTTTGCCAGAGCCACACCATCTCACTGAAGACAATGGTAAAGGCACTTTCATGAGAGCTCAGAGCTCATTCAGGGATCCATCCACAAAAATGTGCAGGACTGCAGCAGAAGGAAGTTCAGAGAAAAGCCACAAGGCAAAGCGACAGACTCTGAGAAGGGATCAGAAAATGGACACAGCTCACCTCCTCCCTTCTCTCCTCGGACGGCCCCTTCAGCTCTCGTGCCTGGTCGTCCTTTGGGTCGAACAGGTAAATGTAGTCCGAGGAGTAGCTGACCAGGATCTCCTCCCCGTCGCCACTGTAGCACAGCGATGTCACACGGCACGACTTGCTGGAGAGGTGTGCTGGCACGAAGCGCACGCACATCCCCGTGGTGCCACGGCCCATGTAGTTCCCTGGCAGAGACGGAATCCAAAGAATCAACTAGAATTTCACAGGAACACGCAAAACTCCTCAGCAGACGAGACCATCGTCTCTGTGGAGGCCGCAGCGCTTACCTGTGGCCCGGGTACCCAGCATCCGTCGGTCGTAGATGCGGACAGAGCTGTCGGAGCATCCCACGGCCAGGTAATACGGGACCAGCGGGCTGATAGAGATTGAGGTTGCGGCACGCCGGCAATTAATGAGGATGTCCTGTGTGGAGGAAATCGCACATGTACAGGGATGTCACAGGCAATTCTTCATCCAAGTCTTATGGACCTACATGGTTAACAGGTTCCAACAGACTGCTTCAGAGAGTGAACTGAAGCAGAAAACTCCATGTCCAGTGCACCATGTCTCAGACTTGAAATGGGAAAAGCACTATCAACATACTGAAATAGCGGAAGCACATCTGGGCAGGAGCCCAGGAAACCCATATACCACTTTTCATTTTCACAAAGTAGCTCAGCTGGGACCCATTTTAACTGGAGAAGCCAGGTTTGTCAGTAAGGCGGGGCTTAACTGAAATGTGTAGATTTACATGGCTTTGAAAGATTTGCAAGCATGCGATCAGCGGGCACCTGGAGACGTCTCCTAACCACACCCCAAACTCCACCCTCATTTTACACGGCAAATCCACAGGTACTTTGTGAAAATGCCAGCCGCTGACTGGAGGAGCGAGTCAGCAATGCCGCACTACTGCAGACATACCCCTGCCAGTGAGACCCTCAATCTCTGAAGCACGTACGACTCCTCTGCCCAGCACAAACCTTGCATCCAAACAGGATCGTTTAGGAGGTTTGGTGACCCTCCCCGATGGGTGATTATTCACAGACTTTACTAAATAAATAAATGCATTTATAAATATATTGTGAAATGTGGCAATAAAATGATTGTCACGTGAAATCTGGGTATAAATAAATCTGGCAGGAACATCCAATTATTGCTGTACTGAATATTGTTTTTTGATTGGTGATCATTTACACTTGATTGCACCCATGTAATCCAGTATGACCACACTGGATATACAGTAGTAGCAGTAAACCAGTATCTGTGGTTTCAGTTATCCGTGGTAAACCGTGGTCAGAAATAAAAATGGTAAAATGTGCAACAGTGCATTGTTCATTCGTCCTTTGACAGATGTACAAAGCATGTCTTCCATTGCTCCATCATCCCATAATACATATTTTTTTCCATTGCTCTAGTGGGAATCCCTTTCAATTCCAGCATTATAATGTACAGTGAAGAGTTCATTTTAGTAATGTATTACCCTGCTTAATTTATCAATTACCATATGCAAATACATGAAAATCGCGCATATGTGGGGTTTGCGAATGGTTTGTTATTAAGCATGGTTTTGGCCATACATAGTAGGTCTTGGAGCGCGTCCCCTCAGAACAGCTTACTAGAACTTGTCCGAAAAATGCTTTTTGCAGATGAAACCGATGGTGCAGATAATACAAAACTTCAGAGAGCAAACAGGAAGGTTCTTGGAAGAAACTGCAAATGGCGGCAGCTGTTTCTGAGTACAGCACTGATGAAAATGTGTTTGCAACCTTCAAGGAATTTGTGCAATGGAGCAGGCGACAAAGGAGAATATCCGATTGTGGCATAACCCACCCTGGGATACGTTTCCCAGAACTGAATAGGTACAACTATGCAAGTCACTAACTGGAGCTCCTCGGGAATGGTACCCCTGCACGGCCATCTTGTGAAGTTGCTTAAAGTAATTCAGGACAACATTTCCTGGCACTGACATGCACCTGTGGTTTCATCTGCGGCTCATTGCTCATTGGCTCCAAACTGCGACCAGTAGAGGCGGTTCTTTAGGAACCAATCACTATGACCGCTATATTGTGATGGGTGAGTGACAGTTTGCATTTCAAAGCTTATTTCATATTATCTGCGGCATCATTGAAATAAACAAACAAATATATAAATAAAACCCAACAATAAAACAGGAAGAAAAAAAAAAAAATCTTAAATTTATTGCCACATTTCACAATATATTTATTGATGCACACATTAATTTAATAATGCCTGAATAATCTCTCCATACTCTTCCACACTTACATCTTTGCAGTCCTCTTTTGTGCAGCTGGTCTTCATTCGGACGTCGAACCACCGCACGGTGCCGTCCTCGCCACATGACAGGAAGGTGTAGGGGTCGTTCGGGACAGTCATGATCTACCGATAAAGAAACCGGCTCCATGACTCAACCTACAGGCATCCATGGCTACTGCTGCTATAAAGAGCCCAGCTTAAGATGAATTAAATATGGCCAATGCAAAGACTCCATTTACGATGAAGTAACATCTGCGCCTGGACACTTCAGGTTGAACGAGGTGTTCGCACACTTCATGGATACGGTAGATGGGATTACCTCATAGGCCGTGCCATAGTGACAGGTGAACTGGCACTGTCTGTTGAGCTCAGCACTCTTCTCTGTGTTGGTGTAAAAGATGACGCCATCACCAGAGCAGGACACAATCTGCTGGTCGTTGGTTTGCGGTATGAACTTCGCGCTGAAGATGTTGGCACGGTGCCCTGAGTTAATGGTAGTCTTGACCTGATGAGGGAGCAGTTGTTTAAGAGGTCTCATAACCAGTGACTTCCCTCACAAAGGCTACTGCCAGATAAGTTTTTTTAACACACACACACACACACACACACACACACACACACACACACGACTGACATTTGGGATTGGTCACAACAACCAGAACGCACCCAAAGGCACTACGTCCTTTTGGGGAACCTTCAAGTCATTTCTGCCTTTCCGAATCTTTTAAATCTTCCATTTTGTTATTACTGCAGTGGTTAGAAGCCCCTTAAGGGAACAGCGTTTTCCCACAGCCATTTCTCTTGTTCTGTTCCATAATATTTCAGTTGCATATATTGGTCAGAGAAGGTATCAGAGATGCACGTAACATTAGGGTAAGTGATGTTGCCAGAATATAATTGGCCGTAATGAAGGTTAGAGCCACAGGGGAAAAACAGGCAGCTGTGAGCACAGGAACTTTCCAGAATAGCATGGTAGTGAGTGTGGTAGAAGCATCACACTCTTAGAATCCAGATGTTGGAAATGCAGTTTGAGAGAGACAATGAGCTCGTACTACCTTCCTGTTGTATGGGTTAGTGATGACCAGGTTGGTGTCGTCGGATCCTGAGAGAATGTACTCGCCGGTGTCATTCCAGCAGATCGTGTTCACCTGAGCAAGAATGCAGAGCAAGAAATGTGAAAAACTGCACTACATGGAGATGGGCAACAAGTACAGCGAGGCTGGGCCTCACATGCCATAGGAGCTCTGCAGTCAAAGCCTCCATCAGATGATGATGCTTCATGCATGCAGAGGACGATGTAGCGCACCCAAAATCCCAAGTCAAATATTCCGTTTCGTTTCCCTAACAGCTCAAATCACCTGGCAAGCCGACTGCAGAAGTTTCCGCATCCCATTTAGCTGATGTTCCACTCCAAGGTAGGCTCATGGACGCAGGAGCCAAAGAACCCCTTTGCCAAACCCTGTCATTTGCTTTTACGGCTCCTCTAAATTGCACCTCTTGTACAATCGATCTTTCATCCCAGGGGAGAGATGAGATGGCATTGTTGTTCCGACTCCTGAGCTAATGAATACTGCATTTCACTAGTGATCAATGGTGAATGGACTGGAACAAGGAGCCAACCCTGAACGTAACTGATATGTCATCCAGACCACGGCCTACCTGAGACAGTGACGCAGGAGGCCCCAGAGCTGCCAGCAGGGCTCAAGTGACTAGGCCACCCTGCCAAGAGGCAGCCAGTGTGAGATTTTCCCCATCAAACTGGCAGCTCTGGCTTCTTAGGACACCTTCTAATGAGCATGGGTCTTGTGTTCAGAAAGATCATAGGTCAGGCTGACTCATCTTTTTCAAAGCAAGATGGGGAGAACTGCCAAAGAGAGCTTTACTGGACAGTGAAAAACAGACTGACTCAGTAGATCATAAGGCTGGGACAAGACATTCCAGCCCAGAGGTCCAAGTACACTGCGAGTAATATCACGTGCACCCTAGATGGTAGGCAGACACCTAAGGCACACTGATGCCATTCTCAGTTCACTACAGGCCTTTCAGAATCTCCGTCCAATCATAAAGCCAGTATATAATTTTAGAGAGATGAGGGGGCAATCAGTGATGTCATATCTCCTTGTGTGCCAAAAATAACTAGCTTGTAAACCATCAGTTGACAAAAATAGAGGCAGTACACTGTGTAGTGACCAGCTAAACCCCCTGACCACAAAGGATAGGGGACAGGCTGCTCCAACAACTCAGAACATCTTTCCAGGTACAGAGTGAGTTCTGAGAGCAATTGGGACCTGGGAAAACTGGGTTTGAGCCACTGACAAATGGAAGGAGGACAGCAACCACACAAGAGGGCTGGGTGAGCTCTTAAAAACAATATTTTAATTGACAAATACTGGGAGAAACAATTAGTGTCATCCACCCCCCAACCACAGAAACAGAGATGGCTAACATTAATTTAGGCCTTTCAAAGAGTGCAAACGCAATGGGTTATGACATCAGTTTCCTTGCCAAGGGGGGATGGGGGGTTCCCACAGAAAATTTTCTTTGCTGAGCTGGGGGATGGGGGGGGGGCTGGTAAGAAAATACAGGACAACAAGACAACGATGACCTTCCAAACTTACAAGAACAGCGAACACAGTATCACTGCAACTGGTAATGCCCAATAAATAGCCATGATCTCTCTGAACTAGGCTAGCTGGCTGATGAAAGTGAAAGCAAAATCATAAATGCTTCTGCTATCTTGCCTACAATTACCTTTCATGAGAGACATACTGACACTGGAATACTTCTCTGATATCCGATAATATCGTCATATCACCCAGCCCTAATACACATACCAGTTACTGAGCCCCTGCACTGCGAGGAACCTTCAATGACATGACTGGACACACAGCTAGCCAGCATATGACAATGCCTAAATCTTTAAAATCTTTTTTTTCGTGATTATACTTTTATTGTCATTTCATCAATTTGTCAGAAGGCATATACAGGACTAAAAATCTTTACAATCTTAAGTACCAATAGCAGAATGAATTTCAGTACAATCAGTAGAAATAAAGCCTGGAGCGTAGATGTAAGCCTATTGCGGTAAATGAAATCAATTAATTGCACGATAATTAAAATGAGGTCAATAATTTTTCCGGCAACGATAATTTTCATTTGCATGCTTGATTGTTTTCCTCGTGTCTCTCTCTACCAAATGGGAATGTTGGATCTTTTCGGCAAACCGGCTGAATTGGCTCAGCTCACCAAGAAGAGCCGGCTCTTTCGGCTCCTAAATGGCTCTTTTTTAAAAAAAACCGCCCGTATGGAGTTAGATCAGTGCCTAATTATGTGCCAGTTATGAACGGTAAGAAATATTCTTAATCTGGCCTTTGTTGGTTTATGAAAATGTTACATTTTAAATACCAGATTAAGTTAATCAAGCTAAATGCTCGCTTGTTATTCTTGAAATTATTAGCATCGTGGCCGTGGTAGCGTAGCGAGAGCACTGACGTTCAGACCCTGCTACTTTATTTTTTTCCGCTGTTACTCCAAGGAAAAATGAATTGTGCAACCACATATATATACACACATATATGTATTACATAGAGTGAGCATCCACTATATCGCGGTTCACCTATCACGCACCCGCTATATGTCGGATTTTTCCCCAACGCATCACATTTCTCTGTGATGTGATGGGACAAGGATATGTTACTCATATCCTTAGGCCGACATCCACATATCATATGTATTTACAAATATTGTGTGAGTGAATAAAGAGTAAAATGGAATAAAAAAAATCTGTGTTATTACTAATCTTATATATCAAAACTGTAATATGTTTGGTACACATGCCATGAGGTACCACACTGTGCTTAATAAAAGCTGGATGGGGGAAAAAAAAAAAGAACACTGGACACGACATCAGGAATCAAATGTATATTTTTTCAGATGAGATAGGCTAAAAAAACAGAACTAAACAAACCAATTAAAACATTGTGATATAATATAAAACCCTTGTGCCTGATTTTTAGCTGTACATTTACTGTGTCACGCCTTTCGGCAGAGAAGCAGCACAGACGCCGTGAGATCGGGTGAATTAGAAGTGAGACAAAACAGGAACATCGAAGAAACGCAAGGCGGACGTCAATGACAGGACTGGGGAAACACTTCGACGCGGTCTTAAATACATTGGACTAATGAAAATAACTGGAAACAGCGGAGGACATGGGGATTCCACAGCAGGTTAACGAGGAGGCATTGCACACGGGAGGAGCGGACAAGCAGGGCACTTTAAATCAGGTTTAGATTTTCTAAGCAATTTTTAAAAGCTTTTTTCATTTCCATTTAGTTTTTTTGCCTTGATTTAACTTTTTAAAATTTTGGTTTTATAAAGCACATTAAATAACCCCTGTGAATGATAAACTTGTCTTGCCATAAAACACCAAAAAACGCACTCCTGAAGACCGCATGAACAATTAAAAACTATATGCCAGAAACTAAGACATTCACAAGATAACTCCATGAAAAGTTCTGTAAAAGTCGAAATGTGCTTATTTTACGGTAAGATAACGTCAACCAACTGGCTAGTAGTTGCCTTAATTGAAAAAATTTGTTCTTCAGCCAGACCCTTTTGCGTCTCGGAAATCAGCTACCACTCCTTGAATCTCTGACGTAATTTCCTGTTTAAATTACAAAACGACCAGAAATTGCGATGCGTACATGGATTTCAGAAGCGAGCAGTAAACTTAGAAGCGCACAAGAAAGGGTGAAGAGCACGAGCCTGCGAGAAGCGAGCGCTCTTATCTGCGTTTCAAAGGCGCAGTGTGCGCTCGTAGTGTCTGTTTTTCTCGGTTTAGCTATACATCTGAGCTCTCGTATATTTGGCACTGATCTCACTCCATACGCCGCTCTCTTCGTTTAACCTGATGCTGATTAGTGTCACCTGATTTGAGTTTGTTAGAAATAAGACAGACAGTCTCATTGGCGGGCTTTTTCAGAAGACAACGTGTTCCGGCCACTGTCGTCCTTAATGTTGAGGCAGCTCAAAAACCCGGACAATTCTATAAACATTAATAAAACGGCTCTTTGACAGGAGCCGGCTCAAAGGAACCGTCTCGTTTGCGAATGGCACATCACTAGTAATGTAGTGTAAATTCTCATGTGAGTGGGCTCCTTGCACGTCAGCTTCCGCATTCATGGAAATGTGGCTCATTCATTTCCGGTCTGTGAAAAAATGGCATTGGTTTATAAATGCCGTTTACAGGACTTGCCCAAACTTATGATCAACGACGTACATCGCTTTTGTAAATCCTTCTCCAAAGTACCAACAAGTAAATTAGAGAAGGGCTTTAAGATGTTTGCCTGGTCTTACATCCACGGATACGAAGGGGAGTCTTATTCGTTAAACTTTGTGGCTGGCATTAGCTATAGCTTACGCTAGTAGACATTACTCCCGGACAGTGATAGTGTATGCATGTGGCAATGAAGTAACTATGAACATCCCCATTCATTCTAGCGGGGAATGTTTACAGAAACACGGGAACAGGAGAGGTTGCTGCTTCAGCTCCATGAAGAAGCACGACAAACATCATAGTGTAAAAAATTATGGCATCACTGGTAATTTGTCAGAGTTCTAATTAAAGCTGTTCAATATTCAGATGTGTGTTATATAGACTCAAAGATTATGATAAACCGACAAAAAACAAGCCACGGAGATGCTGCAGCGAACGCTTTCAGACAATGTTGTGAAAATAACAAAATTGAATATTTAGGTACAGCATTATACTGTATTATATAGCATATTTTAGTTATACACAGTTCAATAATTTAATTTGTACAGTACTCTAATTTGAAAAGCTTTTAATCGGTTGCACTATATTTTGCAATCAAAATTAGTGAAGCTGTCCGTTTCATTACCTATTATTCATGTAGGAAATATACACGTGTCAGACAGAGATGTAAAAGAAAAAAAATCGGTTCTGATGATCACCCAAATATAATGATCAATTTCGCCCAGGCAGACGTGTTCACCATAAGCGGTAAAGTAAAATGTGGCAATAAATTATATAAATAATTCTGGTCTTACATCTTACATGTGGGCAGTGCTGGCTTGATGGTTAGGGAAGCACACTTGTAATCGAAAGATTGCAGGTTCGAATCCCCCACCAGCAAGTCACCACTGAGCAAGGTACCGTCCCCAAGCTCTCCCCGGGCGCTGAATTAGCTGCCCCCTGCTATGTCATGAAAGACACATATGGGTTAAATGCAGAGGACACATTTCGTTGTTGCGCACTGAGTGCTGTGCTGTGTTAACAATGACCACTGATCACCTAATTCTAATTGAGAGTATAAATATGTGGGATTTGACGAATTTCTTAGAGTTGCGTGTGGAAACTTAAAACTTGATTGTATTTTGAGGACGTGGTGCACTTAGGAAATTATTATTGTTTTTCAGCTTCTGAAACACAAGTTTATCCTTTCTTGCACTCATAGTTACTCAAACCGAAAGCAAGTGAGCCGTATTTCGCACTGGCGGATATGACATCACAGCTTTATGTGCACAATATTATTATATGACAATATTATCATTTGTCGCAATAATTCCTAGGACAATTTATCGTCCAGCAAAACTGGTTATCATGACAGGCCTACATAGATGACAGGCAGATTAGAGGGTAAGGAACAGAAAGCTATACGGGGAGATATGTGCAAATAAGGCTTCAAGCCATTGGAACAGCGAGAAATGCAAGACAGGAGCTTATTTAGGGGAAAAGCCTGCAATCTTAGCACCTCCCATGGTGAGGCGATTGATATAGGTGAACAGGAGCTTACAGCCGCATGGCCTGGCCCCCGGGTACTCACACAGCCATCGTGCACGGTCAGCGTGGCCTCCAGTTTGAGCCTCTGGACAAACTCCCTTCTTCCTGAAACAGAAGGCAGACAGGTTTCCAGCACTGAGCTGATCTTTGTACATATTCACATGCAGACAGACGGAACAAAATTTAAAACGTTAATCATGCACAACAGCGACAGATCAGTCAGCTGACAGGCAATGATCTTCCGGGAGCTGTAGCATGTGCCAGCACATGGATGCTAAGAACTGGGCCAGAAGAGGGATTTTCCCCAACTTCACTGAACCGCTTGGAATGCAAGATCTAACAGGACAGATGCCCCTGCCCCCTGTCAGGCATTTCCTGAATTTTATCAGTTTGACAGTGCTCTCACCCCACCTGCATCAAGAGTAACCAGCTTTAGCAACTCTTTCCACAACTATCATCCATTTATCACACAGGTTGCTTTGGATCTCCTCTCCATGCAAGAGGAGACAGAAATCACGTCACAGCTAGTTCAATGCATAACAGACCCTTCAAAAAACTGAAAAGTTTCTTGAGGGGAGCTGAAATATTCTATTACAAAGCAGGCTTAAACATGAAAAAGCTCACTTTAGATGCAACTTGCCTGTCACATGACATTACCGGGGGTTCCTAAGAGTTCTTGCCCACCTCACTCCCCCCTACCCGAAAGGTGTATTTTTAACCTGTGCTTGAGTTTACGGACCCTCACCACCATTCCCTTGTCTATATTTAGGTTGCTTGGTGGTCCGTCTCACTTTAAGCGTGCATGAGCCCACCACCAATGCATCATGAGAGCCTAGGATGACCTCAGAGGATCATCAATCCGATGGTCTTTATAGTTTTCGAAACTGTGGCGCAGTTTCAAGATGCAACTACCTTCAATTCGACCCACAGACATCCCATAGGGGTCGGCGGGCCAAAGGCAGACCACCACAGAGGACAGATTGATGGACGCATTTAAAATAGAAAAAGCACACTTGGTAAACAAACCCATGTGATGCCACCATTACATCAGAAAGCCACAGAATGGGGACTCCTTCACTGCCACTAAGCATTACCTAATTAGCTTTGTGGTAACACTGATTCAAAAACACCCCAACATCACCTGACAACCTTCAAAGAACAAAGGACCAAATAAGAACTCCCAACCCTGTGGAACAACTTCGGGATAAGAGGTATGGAGGTATGTTCCAAAAATACCCCTCCACCCCAGCATGGAGAAAGACTTTAAAAATAGACTGGGTGTGATACACAACAGGCTGGCTGATGCAGAACAACTCTGAGCTTCTCGGCCTGAAGTGGGGTAGAGCACCAAGCCCCCCATCCCCCCACCACACAGCAGCTAAAGAAAGTCTGGGGTCTGTCTGCTGCCATCACATCCAGGGTAATCCTCCAGAGAAGATAGATAAGGGAGATTTTATAATTATATGTGACAGAAAGCTGAGGAAGGTGGTTCACTGTTGGGGGTGGTGGTCATGGTTAGTCACTCCCACCTTGACAGCCATCACCAGAGTACCGTCTTTGGGAAAAGCAGCGTTTCCAGAGTCCAAAAAGAGGCACCTCTCCATGCTAATCAGCTACGCATCGGTGTTTGCCGATGCAAATAGGAGGACGCCCCGTACCAAAATTACAGCACACAGTCAACAAATTAATAGCAGCAGGCTAACAGCATTTTCCTTTTTAATCATGTTTAATAAAATCGAAAGACAAAACAGAGTTCTACAACACAGACTGAAAGTGACTCAAAACAATGGCTACAAGCAGCAGTTCTGAAATCTCCGCACCAGCAGGCAAGCCTCAGGCTACATCATACAAGAGCACAGACCGCAAGAGCAACACTGGGAGGGTCAGCGAAAAGAAGACGACTCCAGTCAGCCAGAAGGATCTGTGTGGCATATTGCAAGATGGGCATCTGCAAAGGGCACCATCTCACCTGCACGATGAACAGCAAGCGATGAATGAAACGAAGCCTCATCCCCTGGGCCAGTGGAGCACTTACGACGAAACAGATTCCAGGGTAGCGTTTACACTGCAAGGCTCTGATCAGTCGTAATAAAGAGTCTAGAAGTGCCTTGCTGTGGCTCAGAGCTGCTTTTTGCGGAAGTTGGCATTTCATCAGCAAGCTTTTAAACATCCTTTCAAAGGCCAGAAATGACCTGAAGTAACAGGAGGCACATGTGAATTTCACAGTCATGATCAAGACTGAAACAAACAGATGCGGAAAACCGGAGGAACATGACGGTGCTCTTGGGAGAACAGACACACTGCTCGCATTGGACTGCATTACAGCTGGGACCTGGTTTCCAAGCCGGGCCACACAGCAGGACCAGGGCAGCATCAGCAAAATCGTCCCTGGCTGATAAAAGCGGCGGGCCGAGCAGAACCAGACCCCAGAAGAATGGCCGGCATAGCCCCTCCCGAGGTGTCTTAATCAACTGAGCTCTTCTGTTGGTATGACATCCTGCATAAATGATGTAATCATGCCCACTCACCTGTGGCAAGTAATTTAGACAAAGGGCACGTACAAAAAAAAAAAAAACCTTGAATGCCGGACTATATTCTTTACTGAGCTAACCTGGCTGGTGGATAGCAAAAACTCTTGAGCTCCACCCATGGATATAAGTCTTGGCCAATCAAATCAGACATTTAAAAAAAAAAAAAAAAACCCAAAGTGGGACATCAGCTCTCTGTGCACAGCTGCTATCCATCTTAAGACGACCCCACCAGATAGGATTCATTTCCGACAGTCAGGTCAGCAAACTTACTGAGCTGGGATAGAGCACTGCAGTGCATTAATGAGACCAATGTTAATGAACGTCAAGCATAAATTGGAAATACATCCATGTAATTGTATATGCTCTGCATTTATGGCATTAATGGAGAAGTTGGAAGACTAGAGCTGCACAAGCAGGTCTGGAATTGTGTCCACACGCAATCCTCAGTCACAAAGGCTATGGGCATAGAATGGCATCTTGAAAACTGCACCTCACATTTGCAGGCACTGGCACAGCACTTCGTTGGCTGCAAATCTCACAGACTGACCAATACCTCACCTTCCTGAAACCCATTTTCATAAAAGGCTTACATTCAAAAATCACTGAACAGATGGTCACCCCCCCCCCTCCCCTCTGTAATGCTGTCATGATTCGACCCAAGAATCTGGAGACAAATGCAGCTTCACACAGATTGTTGGGGTCTGGCTACGAACTTTCAGGTGTTTAGTTGGGGGGGGGGAGCTGACCACTATGAGAAGCATACTGGCCTTAAATTAGGATGGAGCGTGTCAGTGTGCTAGACAGAGCAAAGCCAAGCTACCTCAGCAAACCAGCCAGGCTCATTCTGGATGATTCACCTGTTACCTTGCAGGGCAAATTAGTCATATTACTGAGGCAGAGAAACTAGAAGCACAGGTGGGTGTACAAGAAGGGACAGCAAGGGAAGACGTTGCAGGTGTCTGATGGGATCCGCTACGGCAGGGGTAGTCAATCTTATCTGCAAAGAGCCTGTGTGTATGCGGGTTTCTGCTGCAACTCCCTAATTAGATAATAATAATAATAATAATAATAATAATAATAATCACAACTTTATTGATCCCCGTGGGGAAATCCCTTTGTTGGGGAAATTCTTTTTTACGCCTCCCTCAACTTGCTAGAACAAGTTGTCCGCGAAGGGTTTGAACCTGCGACCTTGTGATTATGGTACACAGGCTTAGCCCACTGAGCCACATGCTGCCCCCAGATTACTAATTAGAGGACTGATTGGTTGAAGAGTCCCCACACCTGGGCTTGAACACCTGACCTACAGGTTATACCAAAAACCTGCATACACACTGACCCTTTGCAGATAAGATTGGTCATCCCTGCGCAAGGATGTTGTCAATCTGCATGAACTACTCAATGGCCAAATCTCAAACTCGCAAAGCTAACGACTGCCTGCCAAAACAAACCACATCAGAACTTAAGATGGGAGGACAGCACAAAAATGTACACAATCCCTTCTGCTACACTGCTGTCTGGAACAGAATCCAAAACAGTAACTCAATCCACACGCTCTTCAAACCGACACCTGACCACTTGCCAGCCTCTACTGCCCTTGAAGCAGTAAGCAAGTCCACCACCATGAACAGGGGTGGCATTATTTACAAAGGGAAGGGCATTTTGCAGGTGAACCTACCACCCCAATGGGCAAACGTAACAGCCAACAGACAATGCATGTCCCCATAGCTAAAAACAAAAACAGGTCAACAATGATATCCCAGCCCTGGTCATTATTACTCTGAACAGAACAGAGAGACAACCAAACACAAATACCTTCATCAGCTACGAATTTGCCATCCTTCATCAAAAACGAGTCACGGAGAAACAGGTTTACAATACTCTTTCAGGCTACTACAATCCCATACCAGGGTCTGATTTATCTGACCCACTGAATTAAAAAAATAAAAATCTATGGGCTGTGTGTGATTGCAGTTTACTTTTTACACTGCCAAAAAAGCAACAGATCAGCCCATTATTCCACAAAAGGAGCATTACAGATATTAATAGCTAAAGCAGTGCGGAGACGGTGACCTTAACAGGGCAAACGGGCAGGTGACGGTCTCAGTGAGCACCTTTCCAAAGACAGGTAGGTCTGTTTCATGCAAGAAAATGCAACACCTCCAAAACCGCAACAAGGCAAACTGTGCAGAGGATTCGCAATACGAAATCTATTCACTTAAGTGACTACGGGCCAACATTAAAGTAACTTTATAAACAGATATTATGAAAGAATGGGACTGAGCGGAAAACAGTTTTCGCAGAAAACACAAACATTTCTAAAAGGTATAATATGCAAGTTTTTTTTCTTCTTAAGTAAGCTGCTTAAAACCCAAACATGAATCAACGGGAACGAGAGATCATCACGCCAAAAGGCGCAAGGCAAGCGCACTGTCCGCGTTCAGACCAAAGAGCGCACGTCCCCTGTAATTCACTCTATGGTTAATTTAGCGTAAAAAAGGGACAACGCCTTCTGTCTGGTCACGTTTTCCTCTTTGGCGAGTGATTAAAAACAAAGTAAACCGTGAACTTGCAGTCAGAGTTTTAAAAGGCAGTCTTCCGACCAAATGCCAGGAAAGACTGTAAACAAACGCACAGCCAAACAGGACTGCGTAGTGCAATGTAAGCTTACACGCCTTTAATTACGCGGATAAAATATAAAACTTAAGCAGGTGTAGGCATTTTTAACTGAAATATAAAATGCCGTTAACGCTAATAAATCTTGTTTCGAGTCAACAACCAAATTTAGGAAAAGAGAATATAAAAAAACTACTCCGTGCGGCCTTCGTGTGCTACTTGACTGTTGTGTATATTCAGCTTTATTTAGGACAATAACAGGCAAGTTGTGAAACAGATAAGGAGAGAGAGGGAGACGCGGCAGCGAGAAAAACACCCAGCTGCGACGAGGACGAGCTTCTACCAGCAGCTCAACGGGAAGGTGATTAACCAACTAATTATCCAACTAATTAAGTAACTCCGGAAAATAGAAAGTTTCCTAATGTATATTAGGGTCGGCTTGATGTCTCGGGGTACAAAGTCTTGAACGGGGCAAATGCACGTAAACTAGCAGCCCGTTAGGATGCTGTGACGGAGAGAAATCAAGCACATTCCGATAAACAACGGAAAAGGGACAAAATTGTACGGCTAAATAAAACACACCCACAAACACAGCGAGGACGTCGACGGTTCGAAACCGATCACTCCGTTGCTGAGAAGCAGCCCGCACGGAAACAGAAATACAGGCATCTCTTCTTCTGACAGCTGCCGCCTGCGAGCCCCTGTCCCCGAAGACGGTGCCCCTTGGCCCCGCCTTCGCATTATCTTACCCAGGTAGTTAATCCTGATCGAATTCGGGTCGTGAAACCCGATGGAGCGCTTCCTCACATCCCAAATTAGATTACCGGAGCTGGACATGATGCTCAAACAGCCCGACTTTTAAAAATAACATTGAAAGGACTTTGATTCCGCCGTTGTCAGGCTTGCCTTCCCTTTAGGTTGTTGTCGCACCGGGAACGGAACTAAATCATTGCGTCCCGACCCCCGCCGCCAGGCTACACGGGAAGCACAGCGGTGCCCCTCGGTAGCTCTTCGGATATTTACTTCGCTTCTCTCTCCAGCCCTGCAGGATCTCTCGTCCAATGAGATACAGGCTCTAAACATCGCGATAACACAGATACGCCCTGCCCCCTAGCTGCGTCGCTGTCCGCGTTACAGTCACGTGTCGCCACGCAGCGTCTGTTGTGGCTATGGTGGCGATGTTTAGTCCCCGTAATCGGGGGACTAAACACACACTGAGGCGAGGAGGATGGGAGTTTAACACCTCCACGAGAACCTTAGCAAAATCCGTAATTTAAAGGAATTGTGAGTTTAATCCGTTTATTTTTTTTATTCACGAAGCCGTAATTATAACACTCAACGGAGTTGTATTTAACATCTGTAGTTCTTAATATCACAAAAGCCCAACCAACATTCATTAACAATTTAGTTGTTTGAATCAAGTAAATATCATCATATTAGCCTACGTATGGGTTTCGATAAATACAATATGTGGTACAGCTCATATAATGGCTAAATAATGTTTTGTAACATTTCCAATTATTATCCTGACCCTTAATAATAAGTATATCACAAAATCACCATAGCTGCCGTCTAGCTTTGGGGGGCGCTGTTGAGCGTGGGTGGATGCGGAGTACGGAACATATGCCTCAAACTAGTCTATTTCGTTCTAACCACAAATAGCCTAAATGTAACCCGTCCAAAGTACATTAGATGGCTGTTAGTGTACAGGTGAAAAACAACGGCATCAGTACGAAACAACTGCATATGCATTTAAAACGACATCATCACACTTCAGCACCTAACAATGAAATGCATGGTTACGATGAAACGCCTTTGACGGAACGGATCGGGGGCGGGAGGTGGCCGGCCAATAAGATACCACCGAGGGCGGGTTATGCGTTATTGGTTGCAGTGACTGGTCCGCGGAGCAGCATCCTTAGACCAGCGCAACAATGGAATTAGATTCCCAGTAGCTGAGGATGAACGACTATAGGTGTTCAATGGGAGGTCCTGAGTGGGACAGGGAACACTGAAGGGACAGCATCGGCATACTTTGGTCGATCGATAGTACTCCGCATCGCTTCTGACGTGCTGTTATTTTTTTTAATATATACACTGCTTCGATCATCGCCACATCAGTAAATCCGCGTTCCTGAGAAATAACCAGACATGGCTTTCGTCGGACTGAGGGCTACTTATCACAGGACCCTGGACAAGATCGAGCACATGCTACCGGCTAAACTGAGACCCTTATACAACCACCCAGCAGGTAAGGAAATAGCGATGCATGCGGCGAACTAGCCCGCAGAGCGCCTTAGCCGTATTTGAAGCTTGAATTTAGCGCCATATGTTCGCGTTTTTGTTACCAGGAACCATGCAATATGTGAACTAGTCAACCATGGAGGGACACTTGAGATTTTACGCAGTAGTCAAAAATCATCCACGCACCATGTAGGCCTAGTTTCAAACCAGTGAATGGGGTCACCGCAGAGAATGCAGAGAATCCTGCTTCTTAAATCGACCACAATGAATAAATGACCTTATTATTTTCGGAGTCATTTGAATAATATAACTTAAATCTGCTGAATTTAATTTCCAAGGTATTTGTGATTTAAAGTTTTTCAATAAGAGATCCATATATGCCTGTTAAGATGTCCTTTCTGCCTTTTATCCAAAATACGCCAAAGCGAGTGACATGATGCTTTTATCATACTCAAAAACTGTCATTGCTGTAGATCTGTGGAGATACTGATCATCCAACATCTGTATAAATTTAACCATGCAAGCAACGAGGTTAAAAATACAAACGAACTCAGTCATGGGGAGTGAAACGTTTCACGGTTGTCCTTAGTGTATATCGTATAATAATAATTGTAACAAACGCGGGGAAACCATTGCGACAATTTCGTAATAATCTGAGGTGACTTGTTCAGACAAGTTTGCCGTATTTTATAATGCGATGCAGAAATTCAAGCCCTTTTCTCGTGCAATGTTACAATTGTGCTATGCATCCATATTAAAAATACCCTCTCGCAGAAAAAAATATGGGTCTATGCATTTATGACTCAGCTACATGCATTCAAACCACTGTTTTAAAATGAAGTTCTTCTGTGTACTGTGAAGGTGAACCATTTTTAAGAACAAATTTCTTCAATGAAGGTCAGCTTTGCTCTATCGCAAAAGATTAACCCTAGCGATTTGTGTACAAAACACAATTAAGACTTGGTATCAGTCCGTATCCAGCCAACAGTGATATATTAGAAACCCAGAGGTGAATAAGGGCGAGCACGTGACTGAAGAGGAGGCGCCAAGACGACGCCCCGCAAGACGATTGGCTGAGAGTGTAACGGAGAGTCCAGATCCAGGAAGCAAGTGCGATCTTCTAGAGTGAGCCAAGCCAGAAGTGCGCACATGTGTTTATTTTTAGAGCCGAGCAGCTGATGGGGAGGTTTAGCCTGTCTGCACTGAGATCCATAATAAAAACGCTATGACACACTATCCACGGACAGTAAATAAACCTGAGTCCAAGCCACAGTAAGAGGAAAAAGTTTTGCTGCAAAACTAACCATTTGGGCATTTGCTGAAATACAATGGTATGAAAATGAAACCTGTAAGTTGCACTGAAAGACCCATTATTTAAAATAATCTTGCTACCTATGCTAAAGTATGATTTTAGAAAGTTAAACCATTTACAATATTAGAATATTGTATAGTGTCGCAACACAGCCTCTGAGGGGTATTCCAAGTG
>JAABNX020000088.1:1901051-1951539 GCA_015163995.2 Mormyrus lacerda
CTTCTCTTCGAGAAGATGGTGTCAATTGCGTTGAGAGACCAGCTGATCAGATCCATAATTTCCTCAGTTTTGAAGAGTAGGGCTGAGAGAGTCTCTCAAGTATAGACAGTATGACAGTAGACTAGACGAGACAGGAGTAGCAAAGCAGGGAAGATAAGGGGAGGGAGAGGGAGAGAAATGCATCCGCCTCCGTCAAGAGCCAAGGGAAAATAATATAATATAATAAAAATATAATATTCAGCATCAAATTCAGCCATTGGATCTCCTTTTTACACAGGCACAGTGGCTATAAAAATACCCATGTTTAGCTGAGAAAAAGTAATTTTGGCCTTAGGAACAAAAGTAGCTAATCTGAATTATCTCTAATGACTGCCTGAGCGTACCTGTTAAAATGAACTAGAATGCCATTTGCAGGCTAGCAAGTTAGGCCTATAGAGCACAGTGCTGCTGTTTTGCTAATCTCTCTATTTTTCTCTCCTCAACTAACATTCAGCTAGCAATATCTTATAGTATATTTCACTACCTACTTGCACCACAATATTTTCTTTCCTTGCTTTACTGGTTATAATAAACAGATCTTCAAAACAAGCAAGCTGGGCCCAAAATGGTGTGTCACATGATTTAGACTGAGATAGGATATTTTACTCTGTAAGCTTTGTGATGAAACTTCTTCAAATGACAGGAAATAAATAAATAAAATGACATATTTTGTGAAGTATTTTAAATACATAAAATATAATCTCTATAAGTATTTTGTTACAAAATACATATGATTTTTTCTGTCCAGAAAAATATAAATTACAAAATACTTAAAAGTGATTAAATACGTATTTTAAATACTTTTAATTAAAATACTGGCCATCTGTATTACGTGTGAATTAGGTGTCAAACATTCACATGCAAGGATTCACAAATACGAATAGCCTACAGTCGTGAGAATGCGATACACATAATACTTTCTTACCAGCGACTACGTCAACAGAAACATTAGCAGGGACGAGTTTTCATGAACCAGGGTTATTTTTACACATTTCTTTATTGGTTACTGTGTTTACTGTCTTTGTACTTTGTTTTGTATTTCTGCTCTATGAAATTTGCTGTTGTGTACACAAGAATCCTCTCTGGGATAAATAAAGTCTAAGTTATCCAATTTGTCCAAGATGATGATTGACTTACAATCCAGTTTAGGCTTTCAACAACCATTCATTGACTGTGATAAGGGCCCTTCAAATCACATCAAACTGTATTTACGCAATGCATAACAGCACAGCGTACAACAGCATGGGCAATGTAATTAATGCAAACATAAGTGATTTGTGATCAGATGTAAAAGCTATTTGAATTTATTGTAAATTTGATTAGCATTTCTAAACTAAGTTTGTATTGTATTGTATTTTAAGTTTATGTGGAGGATTGGATGGTTGGGCTCTCTATCTTTGATCCTCCTGGGACAAAAGCAGAGAGTCTCCAATGAGTGTGAATGAAGTTGATCTTGTTGATTCAAAGCTGCTTCATTCATTCATGCATGTGCACGTCATCTGTGATGCCAACATGACATTGACAAATCCTGCAGCTGGACAGCCTGGGTCAGCTTTTCACTCATTCATTTTGAGTCCCGCATACCAGATCAGTATCACCCAACTGCCGATCACATAACAGGATATCTATCCCCTCTTAAAGACTCATAGGAGTACACATGTAGTTTGAGGGCAAAAAGTTTTGCCACTGACACCCACACTGGCTCTGGGTGCAGCCAGTCATTTCTTTCTGTCTGTTTTCATATACAACGAGTTCTTTTTTACTTCAGGTATAGCGTGTTCTGTAGAGCTGATACAATTTACTGTAATGGCAATGGGTTGGTATAGTGGTACAAACGCATGTACAGTAATGCCAGTCAAAAATTAAAATAATTTTTTCACCCACTGAAAACTATTTGTTTTTACCACTTCTTGTGAACAGGGAAAGTGCTGTGACAGATGATCTGCACCCCCCCCCCCCAACCTAAACCTTATAGACGTGATTTGAGATGAGTAAGGGCAAGATAGCCAGCTTGTGCCCTGAACTTATGGACAGTCCTTCAGGCCTGTGGGAGAAGCATTTCAGGTTGCTACATCTGCAAGCTGATTGAAAGAAAGTCAAGAGCTTGATGGGCCGAATGACCTCCTCCTGTTTGTAAATTTCTTATGTTCTTATGTTCTTAAGAGTCTGCAATGCTATCACTGAAGCAAATGGGGTTAATGACTTCACTGTCTCAAGGCCTTTTACTATATGGTGAATAACAGCTAAAACAGAGACAAACACGTTAAAAGCAGGTGCATCCGGACTTTTGACTAGTATGTATGTGTCATGAATAGTATAAACTGTACATCTATACATCTTCGTCTTTGTGATAAATGTACTTTGTCCATCACACTGTTGACAGTTCCTGTTTTTGTCACTATATTTCTGACATTGCAACCAGAAAGTCTTCATCTGGGTATTGAATGAGCATACAGTTCATTTGCATTGACCATTCATGGTTATTTGTGGGCGGTAATCGGGCAGAATCTCAGATTTGTGGACGTACGTGCACTTACAAGATTAGTTCCTATTTATGAAGGGGAAAGTGCATGCATCTGTGCGTATGCCAGCTGTCATAACTGTCATAAAATTTTTGAGTGCATATGCAATTTCATATTTTTGTGCATATGCATTTTTTTCACAATGAAATTGACACAAAGTTTGATAAAGGAGATGCCTGGAGATTTTAGGCAGTACATTTTATATACACTCAGTACATATTCAACACGTTCAGTGCATGAAGTGGTATAGATGCATCATTTATTATGTTCAATCTAAGAACTACACACAGTATGATGTATGATTTGCACTTATATTGCTACATAATATTTTATGTTTAAGATCTGTAATTTATCATTTTGAATATGAACATTCTCAATTAAGTTATTCATAATCCATCCACAAGGTCACAAGTCAGTCACAATTAGTGTGCTTGTAAAACCAGAAATAAAGTTGTTTTTTACTTTTATTTTATTAAGCTCTGGCGTGTGCCACAGATTACAATGCCTTGTGTTAAATGAAGCTTGGGAATTTCCTGTGAAAAAAAACTGAATATAGAGAGGGAAGTGCACCTCCAGGTGGCGTTCCACCAAGTCCCTGTACCTCATGTCCTCTTCAGCTTCTGCTGTCAGGTCAGTTTCCAAGCTGCTGAGAGGAGAAGATGGAGGACGGGTCTGAGGCTTCCTCCCCCACCGGCAGACAGGGGGTTGTCTGACGACATGGATCTTACCTCTTTTTCGTAAATAATCTCCATTCTTAAAGGAAGATGGTGGGAGGGTGTGTGTGCGGGGGGGGGCTGTTGCTAAGGAGAAAGAGAACACTGACTTGTCCTTCCCAGAGGGCCTCTGGGGCTGTAAATGTTTTATAGACCCCCCAGTGCCTGGGACATTCTGGTGTAAATAAAAGGTGAAAGTGTCCTCTGAAGGATCTGATAAGAACTGAGGCCTGATGTTCTACAGGAGAGATAAGTGAGCGGACCCGTATCTATTCGCCAGAGTGCTGGACAGACAGCAAATAAACCCAGCGCACGGTGTTAGGAGACTGCAGGCTGGCGCTCGCATGTTAAGTGCAAAAGTCTGCCCTATCTGCTCTGTGCATCATGTCTGAATCTTTCCACTGAGCTACTGTTTAAAAAGGGCATGGAAGACTTTCCAACAGATGTAGCTGTGTTCAAAAATACACAGCGGAGACATAATCTAATCTGTTTGAAGCAGCTGAGGTAGTGTGCAGGCACAATGTCAACAGCGAAAGGAACAGGGAAAATAAAAACTGCTACGAATAAACATTGTGTGAGTATATTATGTTTATATTGTATTGTGGGAACCAAATGTCCCCACAATGTGATCAAAACCTGTTATTTTGATGTGGGCTCCCCACAAAGGGAAACTCGATTTCCGAAATATCTATGACTACAATAAAAAAAAATAAAAATGCCAAAAAATCTTGTATTTTATTTGGTCACTTATGGTTAAGTTTAAGGCTGGGTAGCAGTTAAGGTTGTCATTGTTGGGATTCGGGTTTTTCCCATAGAAATGAATAGAGAGCCCCCAATATGATACAGATACGTGTGTGTGTGTGTGTGTGTGTGTGTGTGTGACTAAGGTGGTGGGTCAGTTATCAGTTTCTTTTTTAAGCCCTTATCTCCTCCGGCTTGTTCTGTAGGCTCACCCCGTGACCCCTTTCCCTCTTTGCACTGCCATTGAAATGCCTGCAGGAGAGAGTGTATGAATTAATGGTGTCTCTGTCGCGCAGTACAGTCAGCTGGTATAGCCTTCCCACAGATCCTTAAAGGGACAGTGTCCAACAAAACATACCACACAGTCTTGAGCATCGCCTGCTCTTACTCAGCTTTCCAATAATGATCAATAATATACTTGAAGATTACTTATCTGAACAAAAACCACTAAATGTACCTGAACATTGCCAAGGTTTCCAAACATGACTAATATACCTGACCATTACTGATATGACCAAACATCACTAACATGTGAATATTATTGAGCAGCTTGAACATAATGACCATGAACAGAATGGCATTAACATCATGTAGGACCATATCTGGAAATGTTACCACTCCACTTTGGTTAACAATTCAACTGTATACTGTATATCAATAATGTGTATATCATTAATAGTTTTATTTCTTTCATTTATTTTTATAATGTAGCATTAGTGTGAAAGTGTCACGATCCGCTCCGTTCCATCCTCCCGTGTGCCACGCCCACCTCATTACCTGGTGTTCCTGCCCGATTGTTTTCACCTGTGTCTTGTTGAATCCCCATTTAGCCGTGTATAAGAGTCCACGTCTGCCCTTGTCTGGTGTCGGTCATTGTGTTATTGTGATGTTCCCAGTCAGTGTTTGTGCCTGTCATCCGCGTCTCAAGATTAAACCCCGTTTTCCACGTCCGTCTGGCTCCGCTCGCTTCTTTGCCTGCTTGCCTGCCCCGCGAACGTCACAGAAAGCACCATGTGCACAATGACAATAAAAGTATTTTATAAAGATCACTGTGCTACCTTAACATTACTATGCTGCCTTAACATCACCCGGCTGCCTTAACCTCACTGAGTTGATTGAACAAACACCATTCCAACTACACATTTCACACTCTGTCCTTGACTTCCTGAACAACCTACCTGCAAAAAATTACTATATTATTCTGGCTACACAGTTGGAAAGGCAGGTCCGATGAATGGCATGTCTGATGTAGGCCAAACGCAGTTTATTGGATTGTCACTAACACCTCCATTCTGCACATCAGGTTTTTCTGCAGCATACTCATAATTGCTAAAGTACACAAAAACTAGGCAGTGAATACGGTATCTCACATTATATGTGCTTGATACAGACACCTTTGAGTGTCTTGCATTGATAGTCCTACTGTAGGCAAGCTTGAGATTACATATTTATTGTGACAGTGTCTTTATAAGGAAATATGACAATAGCGAGCCTGGATGAAGATATGATACAGAATGAGAGTGAATACAGGTAATGTAAAGTCAAAATCATGTTTGCATTTTACATTATTGACATGTCTGTGTACCTGCATTCATGACCTGTGTCTCCCCATAGCGCATGTCTGTCACGAACTATGTGGAGAGTCAGCCATCTCTGATGGGGAGATTGACAGGAGCATCGTGAATCCTGCTCTGCAAGAGGAGGCGAAGGCTGGCTTTGGAAGGAGGAGGGAAGTTAAATCTGGTAATAAAGCAGAATGGAGGAAAAGCATCATTCTGGGGGACATGCAGATTCACTAAAATACAAAAGATCAACCATGGGTCTCACTGCAAAATCTGTTTTACTATTGCAAGATTGTTTTGAGATTTGAACAGGTGGGTGGTGGTTTCTCAATCAGGATCAGAATGTTGTTGCTATCCTCACAGTGTCACTCATTCTGGTAAAAAAAAAACAGAGCTCCTGACAGATATTCACTTAGTGCAAAAAACAAGGTAGTCTGTATACTACATTAGAAAGAAGAAAAAAACTATTTTACCCAGCGAAACTGTGGTATCTGTTTTATGTAAACTGCCTGCCAAGAACCCATTTTGATTGACGGGCTGTCCAATTGGAACTTCCATTAACTCCTGACAAACATTCGATTGATGGATTTTCAAGGCTCAGTGTTTCAGCTGGAAGGGAAAGCCACATTTTGACACTCTACATTAACTCGAAAGCTTCTCCAAACCTCCTTTGAGACCTCAGAGTGCAGAGATTCCCATCAAGACTTTTAAACGGCACATACAGGTTAATAAATCGTCAGCAACGTTCAGTTCAATTTAGCTTATAGTTATATCGTCCTACTCTGGGGCGTAGCTTCCATATTAACTTTGGGGGGGGTGGGGCGTGGAGGCAGGTGTATCGCAGTCAGAGGTTTGATGTTACATTACCTTATAAGGTTTGTTTTATTTTCGTAAACTATTGCTGTCATTATTACAATATATAAAGTGAAATTTATCTTTCCATTTTACTGTTATTCATCTTCACTAAAACAGAAGTTTAAGTGCGTTAAGTCTGGCCTTATGTATGCTGAATTTGCGGGAATTGTTCAAATCATGCGCAATCTGCCAGATTCCACCATGAGTGTCAGGTCATTCATTGTGGAAGAATGACCTCACCTCAGGGTCCACGATGATGCCCCTGTCACTCTCCAGCACCCAGTTTCTCTCCTGCACCCTGTCACTCTCACAACCATCCTAACACAGATAAAATAGCGACTAGTTCTCCAAATAAAAACTGTAAAAAAAAAAACTTTTAATTATCTAGTAACATGTATTAATATATTCATTGTTTTTTGTAAACCAGGCATTATATGTGATTCCATTGATATTCCCACCCTAAATCTACACCTATGGTCCTGCTCCCAACTGCAGTAAGATAGCTATCCCAGACAACCTCAAAACAGGATCACAGATAGAAGCATAATTAAATGTCAATGTGAAACACAATCAACAGGCAGAAAATGAAACAGAAATTAAATTTATGCTACATTTCCAGCATGCTAACCTTATACCAGCTAATGCCTATTAAGTATTTATAATGCCCCAGTAATTTAGCTTGATGTCTGCTTGTTTATCAACCTATGGATGTCACAGCCTGTCTTTGTTCTTTTAATTGTCAGTGTTGACAGAAGTGGCAGGAGAATGAACAGGACAGGCTGCTGGCAGAGACTTTGTATTGTGTGACAACACTTTAGATGGTGATTAACAATTGTTATTAAAAGAAAGGTCAAGTCCTCATGTCGTCAGGGATTGATTTACGATGTCTGGCAGAGATGTCAATAGTATGAGCGCTCTGCTGGGTGGAACACTGTCCTCTCACCCCCTGACTGTAATCCCTAGCAGTACACATGTGATGGATACAGTGTTGTTCCCACTGCATACCTGTGCCTGAGTCAACAGATACTCGTAAAGTGATTAACAAAGATTTAGCAACAAGAATAGCATTGTAGTTGATGTGCCAACCAAGGTGTCCCCTGCTTCGTGCCCTGTGCTTCCTGGGACAGGACCCTGTACTGGATAAGCAGTTATGGTAGGCAGATAAATGGATGGAAGACCATCATAGAGGGACATAGAACATTAAGGTTAAGTATGGAGCTACATGTGACCATCTGAGCAGCTCGGCAGATCAGCCTGCGGTGCCACTAAATATGGGTCAATAAAGAGTCACAGAAGGCAAAGCAGAAGGTCACTTTGTTCTGGTAAGGAGATACCCTTGGTCTTTCCCCGAGACGTTGCCTTGCCTTTGCTCTGAAGATCACAAAAACAGATCCTACCACTGACATTGTCTGACAACAAGCAATATGATCATGTTAGATGTTACCATCCTCGACAAAACAGCTACTGGCATCAAACCATAAGCAATACTACACATGCAAGCCATCAACAACCCATTATATTTTAGTGCTTAGCTGTTTTGTGGGTCCGTGTTTGGATGTTACATTAGTAGGAAAAGATATGATTAAGGACATCTTGTTCTGTATTAAATACAATGCAAAAAAACCCCTTTTGCAGTGCCAATAAGCCGGAAGGTATATTTTGTTCCTGTTTAACAGTCTGTTAACAGCAAAGGTCTGGGGTCCCCTGCATACGGCTGTCTGGGTCACCTGGACCCCTCCCAAGATCCATCACTCATGATAGTGTTCAGTCACGCTTAAAAGGGCCTCTTAAGCTATGTAGCCGTGGGTTATCTCAGCCCATACAGCACATACCGTTCAAGCAAAGGAGATTCCTTTGGGCCTAATAGAGTCCCCATAAGCCACAATTGATCTGTGTTCGCATTCAGTGGCTTGCAAATATGGGACCTTGACACCCAGTGTTGTGGTAGAGTACAGCTAGGAACTTGTCCGGATCAAAGCAAGCAGACTCAATATCGTAGATGCTGACTAACATCACAGAGCTCCAATTTGGCAAATTGGCATTATCAATAAATAGGAAGAACAATAACATTCTTCAGAAGGTGATGGAAATCGGGTCTTTGTTCATTAATGCATTGTTTAAGCAAGCAAAAGAGCAGTGCATTGTGTATTGAAAAAGGCATTCTTTGTCTTCTGTCTGTTCTTCCTTCCTGCTGCCTTTTGGCTACAATGTTCTGGGATAAGATCTAATTTGTCCACATTGATGACGGCGCCTCCAGCATTAGCCTTTTGTTGAAAAATCAATGCAAGCTATATTTTTGCAATTCCACACACAGTGACCGCCCCGAAAGAGACTGCGTTTCCTATTCTTCTCTAACTTCCAATGGCCACACAGCTTAAATAATGAGCCCTGAAATTCATACATTCACATCTTTACTGCTCTGACCTTATTCAGCAGATATTAGCCATTTGTGTAGCCACACAGTGGTTGGGTATCACAAATGAGCCTCTTGGGGGATCTGAACCTGAGCTCAGTTCCCGGGTTCTTTGTTTTTGCCTCAGGATAACAGCGCCCCATCACATAAAGCTGGTGTCCTGTCTGCTTCATTTAATCGGACTTCCCGAGGGAACGGGAACAAAAATCGGGGAGAGAACCAGTAAGGATTACTTAAGCAAGGGAACAAATCTAGGATGATTGCTTTCACTGTGTCTAGAAGCTTTGCAGACTGGAGCTACCATGTTTCCTCATTTGCTGCTGGAAGATGAGAGAAACATGCATAAATTAAAAAAAAAATATGCGGAGAGCACCCGGGGTGCAGACAAAAGCACAGTACACCAGGAGTTGGGGCAAATATGGGTTTTAATCAAAAGGGAGCAGCAACAGGGCAAGGAAATACGCATTGACATTACAATGCCCAGACTAGGGAAACAAACTGAAACGCGGACTAAATACACTGAACTAATGAAGACAACTCAAAACTGTTAAATACTGGGAATCCACATGAGGTTAACGAGGGGGGCGTGGCACAGGAGGATCAGCACAATCGGGGTATGACAGAACTCCCCCCCAAAGGCACGCACGCCAGGTGAGCCCCAGGGGAGTGGAGGAACCGAACCGAGGACACAGGACCTGGAAAACAAAGCACAACATCAACGGGGCACAGGAAACAGCATAGACACACAAAACAGGCACAGGGAGATCAACTCAGACAAGAGACCACAAACCACAGAGAACGTAAACAGACACAGGGGCACCAAAAATGGGTAAACAGAACCCAAGGAGGGGGGCAACGTCGGGACCACACCAGGGGAAACACCCACAGAAGGCACAAATGGGCCGAGAGGCACAGAGGGACAGGGAGCAAACATCGGAGGCACAAAGGGACTGAGAAGCACAGAGGGACAGGGAGCAAACACCGGAGGCACAAAGGCAGGGGGCAAGGGTGGGGGGAAATGGGGAGCTAACCCCAGCAGGTGAGGGGTGAAAGCCCAGGGGCAGCAGACGACCGCGAGGCCGGAGCCGGAGGGACCCTCGGGGAGCGCGAGGAAGGAGCAGGAGGGAACGCCGAAGGTGGCAAGGAGGAAGGCGGAGGGACTGACTGTAGTCGGCTGACGAGGTGCCAGAGGCGGAACCAGAGTCGACCACCGAGCCGAAGTCAGGGGGACCGCAGGTGACCACCGAGCAGTAGCTGGAGGACCTGCAGGTGACTGTCGACCTGCAGCCAGGGGAACCGCTGGCAAGCTGGGGGGCAGGGTGGGCGGGACCCGGTGCAGGTGTCCCCTCCCTTTCCGGGAGACTGAGAGACGGGGACCTGGCCGACACTTGTCACACTGGGGTGAGGATGGAGGAGACACTGGGAGAGTCACGAGGGAAGTCACAGGAAGAGGCATGGGGGAAGTCACAGGGAGAGTCACTGGGGTGGTCAGGGAGATCCCCGAGGCGTCCCACTCCAGCTAATCCTCTGACCCCATCCTCCTCTGGGCGACCGGATAGCATAAAACTGCATTTACAATCACATTAATTTGAGTCCATATAGTTTTATAAGTCCCAGTTGGTTTCATGTAGTTATCTCCAAAGAGACCAGGTGAGGATTCAAGTGGTGTAGGCGCGGCTCGGGAACAGCTCGGAAAAGAGAAAATGGAGAAGAGTTATTGCCCTACACCTAACCTAACCTCCGGCAGTACTAAAGTAACTATGGCAGCCTGACTAAAAGAGAGACCTGGAGGGAAGCATAGACATGAGAGTTTCCAGGGGTTTTGGCATCCAGCTAAACTACTGCTAACAACTTGAGTGATCGGTGAGAGTGGCAGGACGACAGCAACAATCTCCCCTATCACCTTTCACTAAGTGGCGGACGGACAGTCGGGGCAAGTGGTAGCCAGCGCAAACACTGCCGGATTAAGCACCGGGAGAGATTCCGCCCAACATGCAGCAGGGCCGGCAGCGAGACTGAGAAGACCGCTGGAGCATCTTCCCATCTTCGGCTCTTCCGCTTCTTTTTCCTCCTGCTTGCTGCAGTTGGTGATGGAGTCTGGGGCACTTTCGGGTAATTCTGACAGTGGGCCATACAGCCAGCCACAGTCTTCAGCTACCTGCCTCAAGTTAGTCACCACTGCTCTGCCTCTCAGCTGCCTAATGTTTTAACCTTTCGGGGGACATGCGCATCTCCGGGCAAGGTCATCTCCTCCAGTGTATCCCTTATCCGAAGCGCAATGGCTCGCAGCACGGGATTCCCCCTTACCTCCGGCTGGTCGAGCCAAAAAATCACCTTGTCACATAGACCGAGGTATTCTGCCTCGGTTATGCGAGGTGTCTTCTCTGGGAGTTTGGTCATTCTGTCATACAACTGAGATCAACCATAGCGCAGACAGAAGCGCAGGACACTAGGAGTCGAGGCAAATACGGGGTTTAATCAAAAGAGAGCAGCGCCAGGGCAAGGAAACACGCATTGACATTACAATGACCGGACTGGGGAAACAAACCGAAACGCGGACTAAATACACTGAACTAATGAAGACAACTTGAAAAACAGCTGTTATACACTGGGAATCCACATGAGGTTAACGAGGGGGGCATGGCACAGGAGGATTGGCACAATCGGGGTATGACAGGGAGAAGAGTATGACCAGAAGTGTTCATTAGCAGCCCCTGAGAGAATCTGGCCCTATTCCCCAATCCCCCACCCTCACCATACCTGTTACTTCCCCATGTGGTCCCTCCAACTTGCCCCACTTGAAATGCCTAAAGACCCAACACCTCAGCTCACTCATATAATGACTGAAATACTGTGTCTTCATCTCTTATCACATGGTTATGGTCTCTGGTCAGTACTGGAAGCCCTTGTATTTTTGCACTTGTCTTGTAGAAACCTCATCCTAATGGTACCTTTGATTTGAATGGCTCCCCTTTTGGGTTCTTACAGGGTTTTCTCCTGCATTCAGTTCTTTATTCTTTTGTTCAGTCCATTTCAGCCCAGCTGACCTTATGCCTACTTGGCCCATTGACAGCCGTATGAGTCTAACATATTATTAACATATTATTTGGCTCATTTGTATGCCATCTTGGACAAAGCATTGGATAAAAAAAATAAATACAATTGCAAAACACCCTGTACCTCTATTCTTCTTACTTACCTTCCAGTAGTATCTATAGACCCTGATATAGTTTTCGGACCTATTTAAAGTGAAAATGACCTGCAATAAAAAATGTTTATAATAGTAATAACACATAACAATAGTAATAGTAAATGCATGAACATGGCTGGGAGCATCAAAGGCACAGATTTAGGATTCATAATAAATGTTGTTTAATTATGGGATACTTTCCATAAATAACACTGTTTAACAAAGTAATGTAAGTTTTCATTCGTAGTGGCACCTGGCAGGCATCCGGCACGCAGATTGGCTGACAGGCATCAGACACACAAAGACATGAGAGGTGTTAGAGAAGGCCACTACTGAGAAGTGGTAGCAAGAAATACAGTTCAGGACATCCTGTCCGAATAGAGTGACGTTGTCAGGTATGCCTGGTCACCTGTCCCTTTTACTTTCAGGACTGCTATTTTTGTTCCATGTCAGTGGAATGTGTCTGCAACGGATTGGTCTGGGCAATGTCGTCATGAAAAGAAAGTTCTAGTGTCCCGATGATTCCGCCTTTATCTGGTTAGTACCGGTTAGAGACACAGAATGAGCCGAGGTTATGGCTGTGAGTTGCCAGGTAAACAGTGAGGCTGAAGCCTTGCCTTTATCCCGCATTAAAAGTTCTACATGAATACCTTTCTTGGAGTTGGGCTTTGAAGAGAGGCCATCAAAGGCGGGCCTCACATGGTAAAGAAAAACATTTGAATGTTAGCTACAGCAATCGTTTCATTGCTGCAAGCAAATAATTATGACTCTTTCCAAATAGATGTGTTGTTTATGATTGATCTGTTACAAAATTAAAATCCCAAAATTTAAGTGCATTAATCAAAAGAATTTTTCACAGACAGAATAGAAATACATTTGGGAGCTCTTGATAAATGTCACAAGCATCTGAGGAACAAGCCAAGAATTTATAACACTGGCTTAATACGATTAGGGTACATTCAAAGCTTCTGAAGTAAATCAGATTTACGCTGCTGGAAACAGGATTTCAGTACCTCCTCTTGATTTAAAAAAAATAAAGTCTTCTGAAACCCTAAGTATTTTGAGATGATGTGGTACATGCAAACTTTACACGAAAGGGTCTGCTGTCTTTGTCTCCATTTGCGAGCTTTCTCATGATATCGACCGGTGTCCCACATTGCCCGGAAGTATCCCATTGCAGATACTCTTCCGTAATATTCATCCACTACTCTGGGATGCATTAGGATGAATACAGGCCGTTTAGCACACAGTTCTGGAATGGGACCATGTGACACACATGGACAGCAACACCTAGGATGGTGAACAGTGGCTGGAGCAAGACTGAATGGAAGGTAAGAAGCTGCAAGTGGATCCCTATGAATGCCTGACAAATACTCCCACACTCAGTGATGTTAGGAGTGACAAAAAAAAAGCTGATTCACCCTTTCCAGACATACAGCACACAGAATTTTCTTAGCCTCGCTGAATTTACACAAAAAATAAGGACTTCTGGGGTTAATGCTTATTTGACGGCCTTCTTTGAGTGATCAGTAGAGGGCACTATGGGGTACTAAAATGAGAGTATTGGTGCTGAACTCTGGTTTAAACAGCATGTGGATTTCTCCTGGTGCCTGGCATGCTCTCAGTGCCACATGGTGCCTGCCCCATCCCCTTCCGTCCTCTCTTGGCAGTGTGTAGTTTGTCCTTATCTCCTTGGGTGAGATGGTGCTTAGCATAGAATGGGCTGTTCCAGTCCGATACAGGTGCATGGAATAAGATCCTTATGGAAAAAATGTACTATCCAAGCCTTGCCTTATGCTGGCTGTGTTCCATGCTTACTGTGGACACGATTCTAAAAATGGGACTATGAGACCTGCCTCAGTGGCTGTCATTGATCCTCCGAGAGAGGAGGCCAGAGTGACCGCAGCTGGCTACTTAGTCCCAGAAACCCAATTCCCCCTAGAACTGAAGCAAAGTCACAGATATCTCACGGTGGGAAAAGTACATGCAGGATTGCCCAAGGGTAACACAAAGCACCACTGCTCAGTCCATTTTTCTGCTCTTTATTGTTTGTATTTGCTTGCCAGCTTATTTATGCTAACTGCCATTGTGTTAAAGGCTGGGTGATTGGGGCAGTTCTGTGGGTTCTTGAGCAAAGCCCTTAACCCCCAGCTCCCTTGGTGCCCCAACAGGTGGCTGCCCTTTGCAGACAACTTACTCTACAAAGTTGAGGGAGCTGCAAAGACAATTTAAAGTATAAGATTTAATAACAGCTCCATTTTATCAGAACCACACAAGAGAGTGAGACTGCCATTGACTACACCAAGTCGGTAACTCTCATCATTAGTGCTGAGTGCAAGGCCACAGGACAATAGGAAAGTGTAGTGCATGCTAGCTGTACTGTATGGCCCTTCCTGATATTCTGTCAGAGTCCCGCTAACAGCAGTCTCAGCACCCCACTGCCGTCCTTATCAAGTTTAGCTACAGATGCTTGTAGTTATCTAAATGCAGTTTACTTACGTGACGGAAACAACACTATAGTTAGCTACAGTAACTGGGTGACTTTATCTTGGTCTCTTGCAAATGATAGCTATGCTATGTGCTTGTTTGTTTTTAGCTAAGTAAAGCTTTGAAGCTTGTTGGTCAGCTGCAGCCGTGTTTTTAGGGGGTGGATCATCTTCACGGTGAGGTTAGCTACCGCCTTGACTATCCAGCTGCAGCCGTATTTTTAGGGAGTGGGTCATCTTCACAGTGAGGTTGGTTACCTCCCTGGCTAACAAACTGCAGCCGTGTTTTTTAGGGAGTGGATCATCTTCACGGTTCACCCAACAACAATGCCACACAGTGAAGCAATAATGCAATGAGAAACCAAACTGCCCAAAATGGTTTAGAGGCTGAAGCAATTAATGGTAAATTGGGTGTTATATGGTCTATAGAGAAGTTAGCAGAAGAGTATACAAACTTGTCAAGCGAGGCCCCCTTCTGACTGCTGCAGGGCAAAATTCCAGCACCTGTTCCGAGGAATGGAGTACCAAGAAGTGAGGAAAGGGGTGGTTAGTTCCTCGGCGTAGGGCCAAGAGAATGGCGGCTCTCTCCCGATAGGGCATGATGACCTATAATCGGCTAGAGGACACTGGGACAGACAGACCCTAGGGACCCTGCTAAGGAACAGGGTGCTGAACATTATGGCAATGATATATGTTTATGAAGCACTTTCATAAGGCCTTTGGCTTAAAATTAACCACCGTCACACTGAATGATGAAATACCTCAGAGTATGTGTGGCATGTCCAGATACCATTAATACACAGGACCTATACAGATGTTTAAATCACTCATCCTCAAGTAATGCTTCACACAGGAATGAGAGAATGCAGTAATACCTGTGATTAAAAACTTCTGCCCTAAATTTCCTTGGCATGTTTGATGTGCCAACACAAATGTTCTCATTTTTATTGACTTCAGGTATTGACAGAAAACACTTGCTTCAACTTCAGCGTGGACGCGTCCTCTGACACCCCCCCCCCCCATCACTGCAGAGGTCATTACAACCCTCTTGGTTAACGGAGACTGTCCGTAATGGCCTGGATGGGCACAGCCTACAAAAGTTATCAATTGACAATTCATATGTGTTTCCCTCTACACTGTCAGACAAAGAGCACCAGTTTGTACCTTTGCTTGTCACTGAAGCTGTACCCGCAAGGGTCTGCTAATTGTACCCTGTAGCTGTAGGTACCTTTCAGTCTAATTTAAGGTAAAGAAATGTACTCTGAGGAATATCCTCAAGGCACAAACAACATTAATGTACCCTCAATGGTACAAAAATGTTTCTCAGAGTGTATTTCTGTACCTTAAAAGGTACAATTATGTACAGCTAGGGTACAATTGGCAGACCCTTGAGGGTACAGCCCCAGTGACAAGCAATGGAACAAATCGGTACTCTTCTTTTCTGAGAGTGTATCTATGAGCTTTGTGCTGTGTTAAATTGTTTTATACAAAATTAAAGTGTATTTTTTTCCACAATTGGCCATCACAACATTTCAGTAGGATGTCTGCACACTCTCTCTTCAGATGTTAGATAAAAGCAGATGCTCAGTGTACAGAGCAAACTCTTGCTGGTGGGGGGGGGGGAGCTGACATACATGGGACTTTAAAGAACTGAATCAAGCAACTGCTGGTTCAAATCCCAGAACAGACCAGCATAGATAGCAAACAGGCCAAATTGGTTCTTTTGAACTATCCAGCTGTATAAATAGATTGCAGTATAACATTCAAAGCAGTGAAATGACATGAGATTAAATTGTTATCTTAGCAAATAAGTCCTGTAGTAGTAATAGACATAAGTATTGTACAGTCTGCTGTACTGAGTAGTGTTATGGGGCAGACCTGAAGGTTGGGGCCTAATTGGTCCGTTCTAGCTCACGATCCTCTGCTTACTATCCTCAGGATGAATGTAATAATAATAATAATAATAATGGAACTTTATTGATCCCCGTGGGGAAATTATTTTTACGCCTCCCTCAACTTGCATTTTTTTTTTTTTTTGTAGCGCAAGTTGTCCGCGTAGACTTTGGGCATTTGGAGTGCAGAAAGAAGTAAAAAGATTGGCTACCTGTCACAAAGGGCGTGAGACCAGCAGCAGGGCACGTGTGGGCGGGAGTGGCTACTACGCAAGCTAACCTCTCCTGTGGCCTATCCGCTTTGACCTTGGGGCAGGACTACTATACATGCTAATCTATCCCTTTGCCTGTCCGCTTTGACCTTGGGGCGGGACTACTACACATGCTAATCTATCCCTCTGCCTATCCGCTTTGACCTTGGGGCGGGACTATTACACATGCTAATCTCTCCCTCTGCCTATCCGCTTTGACCTTGGGGCGGAACTACAACACATGCTAATCTCTCCCTCAGCCTATCTGCTTTGACCTTGGGGCGGGACTACTATGTATGTCTATCCCGCCCTCGGCCTGTCCGGTTCAACCTTGAAGTCCCAGGCCTTTTCCCATTTTACCCATTTATGTTAGCACCACTATAGATTAGCTATATTATTGAGACATGTTCAGCCATGGAGGAGTGCAGTTTGTAGTATTTTTGTGTTGTGTATGTGTGAGTGTGTGCTCTTTTTATGAAGGCCTGATTCCGTTTACACATGCTGAGGAGTGTTTACAGTACACATTAAGTTACAGCAAACTTTGACCTTGACAGGGTCAGGGCACCTTAAAAGTGTCTGTTTAACAAATTTTAGTTACATACATCTTATAGCTTCTTCCATTATTTTGATAGTGTTTTTTATTCCCACGTAATGGCCCCAGTTGTCATCTGTTGATTTCAATATTCCTTTATTTTATTTTATTTTATTTTATTTTATTTTATTTTCTCTGCTGTTTGTTGAGGAGCAGTTTTAAAGCAGACTCCACAAATGATGCCTCTTCAGTTCAAAATAAAAATGATACAATGCAATCCTACCCGTTTAAACACAGTTCACCAGACAGTTTCAGCACCCAACGGTAAGATAAAAAATAGCAAGAACATTCTGATGCATGTAAACCCTAACGCACAGGGTATTGTATCATGTCGCTACTGGCGAACCTTGGTACCTATAATATTTCACCCATATGAAGCACATTTGGGATTCCTATGTTGACCACAGAGATCTAATATGACATCATGTTGGACTCTCCTCTGTGTGTGAGCTGGGAAATGTTGGCCTGACATCAGTAACCGTGTCATTTCCTCCAAGGCAGCCTTTCCCACAGAGTGGGGTGTGAGGCGCCGGGCCTTGTTTATATGTATTTTTATTTTTGTTTTTTTTTTTGGGGGGGGGCTTCCGTGGGAGAGATATGTGCTGGACTGCAGTATAAACTCAAGTGAGACCTTGATGTGAGGACAGTGTTCTGCTCTGCTTGCACAATCAAACAGACTGCAAAGCTTTCCCAGTTGTTGCTAATTGGCCAGCCTGGTGTGACTTGTAATGATTCTGAAGTCTCAATAGGGGGCAGACTGACCCTTGTGCATGACGAATGGCCTCACGACTATGCGGGCAGATCACAAGGTCACTACACTGACAGGTGTGTATTTAGCAGGCGGCTGATGGTCGGATGTCAGCGAACTACTCCACTGTGCCATTTTTTGAGCTTCAATAGCCAGTCAGCTTTCAGTGGGGTTTACAGCTTTCAGGGTTCATGCTGAACCAAGATGGAAAACTGCCAGATTCTTAGTCACTCCCCTGACCTGGAAAAGCCGTTTAGAAAAAGGGCCCGAATTGATTTTAGAAATTTGTTTGTCGCAAACCAAATCAATAGCTATTGTGTCTGAGAGCAGAAGGCAAGTGGGGTGACCTCTCTCTGCCCACAGTGCATATCTGTCTTGGGCTCCCTGTGCCAATGAGGGACCTGTTCGGCAGGATGGGCTGAAGTCGCCACTGCTGCTGTCAGAGCAGATATGTCTGCACTCTTCTCAGTCCATCTCAGCTGAGACCTGTTGCAGTACAAAGGGGTGTCCCCTTGCAGAGACGTACAGCTTGGGGAGTGGCTGACTTGCTCAGCCCTCACTAAGAGTGTGCTGTAACCCGAGACCGGGCGCTCCCTTGACAATGACAGCATTGTTTCTATTTATGAGCACGACGTGTAGTCCCCGCTGGGGAGCAGTCCCAGGATGCACTGGAGGGCAGGGCAGGGATGCACACAGACCTGTGCAGAGACACACTGAGGGTCTTACACTGTCATCCAGTGCGCAGGCGTGTTGATGGCTGGCTGTGTAACCTTCCAATTACTTCAACCCCGACCCACTGGCTCCCCTTCTCTGACACACCTTCTGGCAGTCTGGTGGGACCAGATTCCACAGGACGAGCAGGTTGCCCAGCCAGTATCCCAGCTACCCTAGGGTTTGGGGGGGGGGAGACAGAACGATCATACTGGTGGAGGCTATGAGACCATGGGCCCGCTGCAGGATCACCCTGGGAAGGGTACAGAAAATGTGAGTGGGCTGTTCTGGGAATGCCAGGTCATGGTGGGGAGGGCACACATGTTCCAGCAGTCTGATCTGGAATCAGTACAACTGCCTTGGGGAACATGAGCAGTGGACTGGAAGGTAGTAGCTGAAGGTTACAATCGAGGAGTGTTACCATGCCATCAGAAACGGCGGGGGCTGCGTTTTCATGTGACCTCGTGGGGGGGACCTGCCTTCCTGTCACACATGGGTAAATATGTGGGCGGAGCTTAACTGAGCTGGACTCCTGCACTGGAATATCCACAGACTAGTGCCTGAAGTGGAACTTGTGACAAGTTTGGGTTTTCGCAGAGTGGGTAAATCTAGCCAGAGTCACTTCCTTAAAATAAATATTTGTAAAATAAATACGCAGACTTCATTCGGCAAAATGTGGAAGTAAGTGGGAGGTAGAGGAGCACTAAGGCACAGCTAGACGTCTGGGTGTGTTGAACAACTGCTGTCTCAGATCCTGACTGTCAAGTCAGAAATTATGCCAATATGGCACCTGAATTACCTCATTGGCCTGCTACTCTGTGACAGTTAGCATCAGTCTTTTGATGACTAAGGCACAACAGCAGGGTCAGAGGGCTGACCTGTTTTTGTCCTTCATGGTAACCCCTTGGCCTCAGGTGCACTTACACACAGCAAAAAGGAAGGAGGACTGGCCAATTGTAAATCTTTTAAATGGTGCATAAATGCAAATCTCCCCCAACAAATACAGGTGCACATATACACCCACACACACACACACACACACACACACTCATCTGTAGTCATATCTCTGTGGGGACTCTTCATTCATTTCTATGGGCAAAACCCTAATCCTGACAAAGACAGCCTCAAGCCCCACTGAGCCCTAACCATGACTATAAGGAACCAAAATTACAAGTCTTTATTAAAAGAGAAAGTAATTTTTTAGTTTTGATTTCATTCATAGATTTTTATGAAATTGAATTTCCCGTTATGGGGATTGAAAAGATAGTCCCCACAATGTAATGTATACCTGGACCACACACACACACACGCACACACACGCACACCATGGGAGAGGATCATACAAGTTCCCCAGGCACTGAGAAACAGCCGTGACTTGAGCTCTGATAAAGAAAGGACCACAAAAACCCTGACACGTGTCACTGTGTCACCGTGACGACAAGAGTCAATGTTTCGGGATAAACAAATGCAAAAAGAACGTTTTTTTAAATTGCTCTCTAGTATGTTCCTTAAAAATATAGGAATGCAGTTATTTCGTTTTATTAATGTGTTTGTGTGTTAGTAAGTTTTCTCATTGCCAAGCCTCTCCAGAAAGACCAAAGAAGGTCACAAAAGTCCACAGGCTGTGGGCCTCGCCAAGAGTCCCCCCCCCTTGGAGAGTGGCGAGCACGTCCCCCCCTTGGAGAGCGGTGAGCACGTCCCGCTAAGAAAGGCCTCATTGTGGTGTAGCAGCCCTCCTCAGACATGGCCATGGTTTGGAAAACAAGTGGCAGCCTTCTTCACAGCATGCTTTCAGGATAACTGCCCTCAGTCTCCACCTTTGCATTCCACACCCCGGCAACCGGGCAAAGCATGTTTCAGGGTAGTTTTAGCCAGATTCACCAAGCTGAGTGGGCTCTCACCAGCCTGTACCGGCACGAGAGGGCCAGTTTCACTGGGAAGGGGGGGGTTTATGGCTCGTCTTCCTGCTGCCTGGGAATTAGGACAGGCCTGGGAGTCAGAATAAAGCACCTGGGAAAGCTTGGAAAGGTGATCGTTTTGTTTGGATGACTTCTAAAGTTCTGAAAATCAGTAGCTGAACCTCAGTGGAACATGGCGCCCCTGTGTGCTGGTTATGCCGAACAGCAACTTCTTTAAGGTCGAGTCACTTGACTCTGTAATTTTAGGTGAATGGACCGAATGGAGGCACTAAAGACCTGCCAGTCAGGGTGGGTCAGGAACATGGTCCACTTGTGCTCAGCCGTCTGACTCACGGACCACAAAGGACAAATTGTGGAAGACAGATTAATTCCGCTCAGTTTGTCTATGAAGTCACAGCAGCACGGCATGGTAGCAATAATAGGCCCTTTGTAACTCGTGTACCTCCGCGTCCGTTGTAACCAGTGGGGAGAGCTGGGAAATCAGACAACGTAATGAGCGGGGGCTCTGCAATTACCAAGACCTCTTTTTGTGACTTAGCCACAAACCCCCCCACCCTGTCCCAGAATGCACTGGCTGCCCCCCAATTAAGATAACTACCAGGCCCGCATGTTGACAGAGCTGCAAAAGGTGAAACAGAGAACCAGAGAAAACTCAAAGCCCATCAGCAGCTTCACCGCTAGCCATGGTGGCACTCAGAGTGCTTTAAATGCTTCCTGGGTACATCAATAATAAATGTAGCTCTCTTGGATTCTAAAAGCCCCTCATTCATGTGAATGTCTATTTGATTGCAGTTGACTCACGTTCACGACCGCATTAGAAGTGCATGTTTCACTATATTTTGTTAATTTCGCTTGCAGAAATGTCAGTCTATCGCACTGTAAAATGATACATATGTGTCTGCCAGGGCTAATCAAAACACAAATGTCCTTTAAAAAGGACATTTTTAAAAAAATAAAAAGTTACCGTGGTATTACCATGCCAGCATGGTTGTACTGGATTGTACTTGCAGTGTTTTTTTCTCTTTTGTGCATGGTACATTTATGGTATTATAGCATATATATGGTATATGTTCAGCGCAGTATTTTATTTTATACTATTGTACTTTGTTCTGACACCAAAGTATTCTGTTATGTCCCATGGTACTATGGTATTTAGTACTCATGGTATTACCAAGAATCACATATTATATAGTTCAGTTTGGGGAACATGTATTGCTGCAACGTGACAAAACACCTTGGGATCCCGACTGGTGACTCCCCAGGCTGACATAAAGTCCAGTCCCACCCTCCGTAGATGGGCGTCTTTCTGCTGCAGCCAGGTGTTGTGTGGACGTTCCTTTGGCCTAGTCCAGCCGCTTGGGTCCTCAGCAATGAGGATCCTCGAGCCAGATCACCCTCAGAGAAACATGTCACACTCCAGGGTGCACTACAAGATGAAACACCTCCTTCTGGAAACCCTGGCAACACTAACACAACCCTCAGCAACCTTCCTTATCATGGAAGATCTCCCATATCATGTTAGAATCGCCAGTTGCACCCAAGTCTGCAAGTTCCTCACACAAACTACATGCAAACTCATTGGAAACAGCTTGATCTTGGAGTGTGGCCAGGTCCAGCCTCATTCTCCTAGTAGGTGGTAGCTTACTGGACCTAAGCTGAATCTTCAGAGTAACAACAATAAGCTTGTGGTCAGAATTAAAAAACTGGGCACTTCTGTAGACCCTGCAGTTCTGCAGGAACCACCAGCATCTGCTCATGAGGATGTGATCACCCCTCTTTTGCCGCACCACCAACAGTCCAACGATGCGGCTCAGGGCACTGGATCCAGTGAGCTGCCGCACCTGACCTTTAGCAAATTCAAGGAACATGGAGTCACCCGCCCATGGGGACCGACACAATCCTCATAGCCAGCCTGTCAGTGCCAGTGGTCGCATTGAAGTTACCTCTGACCAGAAGAGTGTCACCTCATGGGCACCCATCAACCACCTAGTGAAGCTGCGAATTAATTGTCTTCCTCATTGAGACATCACTCAGTGTGATTGGAGCATAAACTGAGACACCCAAGGAGAGCTCTAGCCTCAGTCGCATAATACACTTGTTGAAAGGAGTGACATCAGGCACCATTGGGAGAAGCCAATCCACTACAGCGACAGCTACTCCCAGAGTATGGCAGCCATCAGAGTAACCAGACAAAAAGTAGGTATACCCACCTACAGAGATCCGGCCACTGCATGGTCTGCGTACCTCAGAGGGATGCCACCCAAATGTGGAGTTTACAAAGCTTCCCCGACAGAAGAGGAACATGGTCATCTTGCCGGAGATGTTCCATGCGCCTCCCCGGATGGGTCGCTTCATACTGGGACCCAAGTGCAGCAATGCAGCGGGTGACGCCTCAGCACCACACCAGCCCCGATCCCGAGAGGCCTGACCCCAGTGGCTCTCCGGCGGTTTCCACTCTTCCGTAGATGAGGCTCCCGAGGGCTTTGTCCCATTCCCTCCATGATGCATGCAGCCTTCCTGCAGGCGGCTGTAGCAGAGCTACTCCCACGGAGAGCAGAAAAAAGTCCTGACTGCTTTGTCAGAGCTGTGTGAAGTTTTTACAGAGGCTGGAGTGCCAATCTCACCATCAACACCCACATTTCCCCCCGTAAATTGGAAGACTGCTTGAAGAGCTGGATGCAGTTTAACGTCACACCCAGGACACATAATATAATTCCCTCAAAAAAAGTAACTGTATTATAAACATTATTATAGTAAACATTAGCTGTACTTTGCCAATGGAATCTGAGAATTTCATCAAAGCAGCAGAAATCAGTAATTATGATGCTACATTTTATTTTAGTCATTTCAAATAAAGACACCATGTAAAATGTGAACAGTTTTATTGTGGGTGTTTTGGACATGTGTTTTGATAAAGAAAGTTTCCTTCAGTTTCTGCCATTGCTATAGGGTTAATGGGTTTGATGCAATTTGGCTATTAAACTGTTACAGTGTTTTGTTCACTAAGCCATAGCAGATACATTTCACACATAATACATTTAATGTAATTATGATGTCAGTGCAGCATCATTACAATACTATGGCAAACATTATGTAAAATGCTATTGAAAATAAGCTTATATTACCATAGTATAGCATATTTAAAAACATGTTATTACCATGGTACAATACAAAAAGCTTAATGGATTACCATTGTATTTTAACTGAAAACACATTGTAATACTATGTAGTATACCATGGTATATAAATGGCCAAATTACAATGGATTTACCTGGCTGGCGGCCCTTTGCACAGCGTGTGCTGCTTCTTGTGCGCCACTGCTTCCGGTGTATATCACCCAGGAACGCTTATGGGTAAACTGGAAAAAGACTTCCTTTCCTTTTCATATGTTTTTTTGCAATTACGGTGCCAGATACATCACCATATAAATTAATGCTGGCTTTTTACATTTATGTAGGATTAATGACCAGTTCCCTCAAATGGCTGAATGATGGATGATAATTTGCACCTATGCCGATTTATAAGTGAATCAGGGCACATCAGTAATGTACACTTCGAACAGTGTGTTTCTACAAGCCAGCAATTCATTTACAGAGAAGGAGACTCAGACAGAACATAGGTAGATGTTTTGCAGAAAACAGATCTGTAGATGGGAAGGACGTCCTCTGGACTGGATGGGCAGAGAGAGAATTCAGAGGCTCTGGACCCTGTGATTTGCACGCAGCGATAGCTATGTTACCTAAACAGAACCGCTATAGGTAGGGGTGAGGTCACGCCACCTGTTGTCATAGCGATGGTTCAAACACGCCATGGTGTCATGGAAATCGCTGACTCCGGGGCTGGATGGAGTATTGAGTTCATTCACAAACCTGCCCCGCCCTATGCTCGCCCTGGATTTGCCCTAGTGGGTGAAAACATCCATGTTTGTACAGCATCAAAGAATGTTTGTGAATGAATAGTTTATTTGCCAAGAAGGCTGATAGACATTCACTTATAAGCCTGCCACCGGATTCCTATTTTTATGGCCACGGGCAGCTTGGAGCGGAGACTCACAGGGGGTGCAGTGTACATGTTGTGCTAACAGGAGCTACTTTCTGACAAATGACCGCATGCAGCATGAAACAGGCGTTTCCCTGGTTACCCGAGGGCAGTCAGGCTAACCGGCACCTGCCAGCAGGGTCACATGCTTCATCGATTGCCGACATGCTACGCTTCACATTTCACCGTAGTGATTTCTCCCATGCATACGGACACATGAGTGCAGACACAGAGCGAAGATACAGATGCTGCGAAGCTCCTCATGCAAGCACAGTCTTTCTGACTTTTCTTGATCGCACATGGGAGAGCACAGCCTTTAGACTCATTTCTTTAACATACTCATACCCACACACACCCACACAACATGCATACACAAGTTTGTATTCATATCTTTGTGGGGAATGTCCATTCACTTCTAATCCCACTGATGACAACCTTAAGTCCAACAAATAACCAAATAACCAAACAACCAAACAACCAAACAAAATAGTTTTGGCATTTTTATTCTTGATTGCAGTCACAGATTTTTATAAAATTGAGTTTCTTTTGGAAAAACAGGTTTTTGTCACGTTGTGTTTGTAACACATACAGGACACACACACACAGATAATGGTGAAAGCCTTTGCTAGCATATGTTTATGAACCTCCTATTGAGTCCCATTTTATAATAATTCCCAATCCGTTGCCCCAGTAAAACGGAAACTGACAAAAGTTGATAACTAAATACTTTTTGAACTTTTGATTTTTCTTTCCTTTTATAAATGGACTACTCAAAACCAGGCTGTAAGAGGAGAAGCTATTTTGTGGGGGTGTCTGTTTTTCGGGCCGTGTCTTTAGGTTAGAGTCACAAGGAGGGAAAAACCCACAGACACACACGCCCATGCACGCGTGTCTGTGTGCACCCAGACCGGAGAACAAACAGGCTTCCTTCCTCACCTGTTGCCAGATATCAGGCTGTGCAGCTGTTCCAGCCCCCTAGTGAAAGGGCTAAACATCTTAGCAGCTTCTTAAATAAACCAGGGCCCTTGGAGCCTGGTCCCATCAGGGTGACCCACTCAACCCCACATCTCACATGCTGACCTTTGTTTTACCAGCTGTTTCATCACTGAGTGTGCTCAGACTGCTTCTGCTATCCTCTCATGCGTGCAGGCTGCCCGTACCATTCCTCAATATACAACGTATCACTGAAAATAATACATCCTACAAAATGTCATCGGTACATAGGCCTGTTCCTCCTGGGCTTTTATACCAGCCCTCAGCAAGTAAACAGCTGTAATTCTGAAGTTCAAACGAGGTTGTAACTTTTTTTAATCATTTCTTTATGACCATTATAAATATGACCTTTTCTCGGACTCTGGCTGCATCGTAGAGGGCACCGACCGGAGGAAACTGAGCCGTTGCAGAGATGATACACAAAACAGACACCAGCAAGCAGGATAAGCAAAATATATTTTTTCCAGCCTCCATAATAGAATCGATGTTTTGGCTGAGGGGGCACGCACACACACGCGCACACACACAGTTGGTCTTCCTATTTAAATGGGGACTGTCCATCCATTTCTATGGGAAAAACCATAAACCCAATCACGACACCCTTAAGCTCTACCCATCCCTAAACTTAACCATAAGTAACCAACCCAAATACAAGACTAAGATTTTTAGCTTTTTTATCGCATTCACAGATTTTTTATAAAACTCAGGTTATCCAAATGGGGACCCATTTCAGGTTTTACTACGCTTTGGGGACAATTTGGTCCTCAAATGTGATGTATGCAAACCCACACACACACACACACAAAGTTTGGTTATGTTTATAGCTGTTCTGTCATTTCGTACTAGGGCTCTCCTGAGGGACACACTCAGAGGATAGTCATCCATTATATTTGCCTATTCACAATGGAAGATGAGGTTTCTCTCTCGTTTCCTAGACTCCTGTACTGTTCCTCACATGTTACCTTTGTTGATTTCCTACTTGCCAAACCAAATGCCCCCCCCAACCCCATTATTCAAACGGCTCAGCGGCAGCCCCCCACCCCACCCACCCAGGTCATCTAGATTAACTGATGATCTTCCCAAAATGAGCATCTCTTGCATATTGGGACTCTATGAGAAGTGTTGTCAACACCAGCTGCATTATAGGAATAACATGAGTTGTTTTGATAGACCAGGGAGTGTTCCATTAAGCAGGATTTCTCAGTTAGCTGGGTTAATATAAGGTAAAAGTCATGAATGTCCAATAGGAATGCTCCTTACCTAAACTCTTAACTCAGCTAACTGAGAAATCCTGCTTAGTTGAACACCCTCCTGACTGCTAAGAGCCTGCTCTCTCCAGTATAACAAACCTCAAGCAAAATGGTGGCACTGGGGACGTCACAATACCTTTGCTGTCCAGATAGATTAGCAGAAGCAGCTTTCGTCTCTCTTGGCCCATACATGGCCCAAATGTTGGGGTTTAACTTACTGTAAACTGGAAGTGGTCTAGTCAGGCTGGCTGGCTTAGCAGGAACTCTCAAAAACAAGACTGTTTTGGGACAACCTATGGTTTTAATCACATAATCTGCTCCTAATGAGGAATTATGGTATGGCTATGTTGGTGACTTATCTCCAGGCTGGAGTGTTAATCCCCAATTAGACTTCGCAGTATCGTGTTCCTTCTCTGCGGATCAAGCCCCTTCTGCTGCACATAACTAATAAGAAATATCACTGGATTCCATTCTCAAAGTCAGCACCCACATTTCCATTCACAGTGCAGCAGAAAATAATGCCCTCGTGTCTAAAAAAAGATCTTTGGCTTCTAGATTTTGATGTGTCAGGTCTCCCTGCTTCAAAGGTCTTAGGATACATTAAATGACAGACTGCTTCACGATGGTGCACTGGCTTTAAACTTCATATTTACATCGTCCAAGTTGAATTAAACATTACTCAGTTCCCAATGGGCCGTATTTCTACAATCCTTCAGTGTAAATTACTTAGAGTGCTCCTTGAAAAGTTCGGGAAACCTCTGTGCTTATTTTGACTTTTACACTATGTTTACTCTTGAACTACCATTACCAGGTTCCGAAAGCTCGTCAAATCTTAAAATAATTTTTAACCTATAATTACACACTGGGGGGGGAGAACTGCAGGTTCCAGGGGAGGCTGTAATTACATTTCTGTGGTTTTAAAAACTAACCGTAATTTGAGGCCATTTTCATTCTAACAGCATTCAGGAACCAAGGGCTCTTTGTATAACCCCCCAGGTACATAAAGCGGCCTGGGGGAGGGGGGGGGGTAATGGGTTAGCCAATATGAAAGCAGCCGAGCTGCTCACCTTCCGAGTCCTCTGCAGCTGTGACCCGTGAGCCTGCCTAACAAAGTTCCCCTCGCTGCTTCTGGGGTGGGGGCACAGAAAAGGCCATATTGTCGCCCCACAAGACATCTGTGGGCATAAATAGATAAGTGTGGGGATAGACATGGGGGAGCTGGTCCAAACTTTCACTGGAGGCTCCTCCTGATGGCCCGGCTCGCTCCATGTCAGGCCTGCGCAGAGTCAAGGGGCATAGATCTCCAGACACAGGACTGAGAACGAGGGTGACCGCCCCCCTACGGATGCTGTTTTATTTGAAGTTTAAAGGTCGGTCAGCCCCCGTATGGCGTGGAGGTCAGGGAGGTCGCAGAGTTCACCACCACAAGTTAACCCCAAATAAACCACAAATAAAGATGGCTGTCACTCAGCATCACCTGCTACCATATGCTGTGGAGACGGGAGCCTGTCCCAGATGTTCCCCGTCCCCGTAGCGAGAGAGTAGCCATGGAAACCGAGCTGAGGCATCCTGGGGGGAGAGCGCCCCCCCAGGGGAAACCAACATCTGCTTGTTTTATTCTTTTCGTAACCTGGCATGGGATGTGCTCCTCACGCCGAATGCTAACCACACCTATTAAAAATAACTGTCCCAGTTAGGCTTCATGCATTATGCAGTCAGAAAGGTATGTCCTTAAAAACAAGCTAAAATTGGTAATGATTTTGGCTTTTGGGACAGTTTGTTTGGAATGGATATACACAGTGTGTTCGAAACATTCAAGACACCTTCCTAATATTGCCTCAGTTTATTGGGGAACAGAGTGAACAGGGTGCAGGCAGCAGCCCACCAGGGTGCCCGTCCGCACTAGGATCCAGCCCCCAGCCCCCATGTATATTCACTAGTCAGTCTTCTGGCTGTAATATCTTTCATCACAGACAATTGATGTCCACCACCCCTTTCACTACGTATGTGAAATCTTTTTGATATCTATGAAAAGAGGCCAATCTCTGCTGTAACAAAATTCTGAGTTGATAGCAACTCCTGCATTTTTTAACGCGTTTGAATGTTCATTTGCTGTCTCTGGCTTAGAGCCACTGAGGGCAAATGGACACAGTGCAATTATTAATCAAGATGTATTGATGTATCCTCTGAAAATGATGTAGTGTGTAGTCCCCCATAGTCCACTGCTTAAGCCACACTTCACTGGACATTTCTGTCTCACTCATCTTTATGATCATTAGTCCATTAATTGGACCCTTTCCACCCTAAATGAGTGATTATAAATGAGCATGGATGTCGCTCTCCTAAAATCTCAATACCTTTGTTGTCTTCTCTGAACGTGCACCCACACTGTGCGTGTGTGTGTCTGTGTGTGAGAGTCATGTGTACATTACACTATGAGGACCAAATGTCCCCACAATGTGATAAAAGCCTGCCATTTTGATGTTGTGGGGACCACCTTTTCAGTCCCCACAAGAGGAAACTCAATTTATAGAAATAGGATTGAACATAGAATAAAAATACACAATAGAAATCTGCAATTAAAAAACTAAAAATGCCAAAAATCTTGTATTTTCTTTGGTTACTTGTGGTTAGGGTTAGGGCCGGGATTAGGGTTTTTCCCCATAGAAATGAAAGGAAGGTCCCCACAAAGATATGAATGCACACATGTGTGTGTGTGTATGTGTGTGTGCGTGATGAATAAAGGAATACTGAATGAGTTTTGAAGAGTGGCAAGTTTATTTAATACTAAATAATAAAAAGGGATTATGAATATGACTAAAGACTAATTATGAAAACCCTACAGCATGTTTGAAATTCAGACTATGACAGACTATAGGCATGCATTTCCACTGCCAGCCTTTCTAGCTTTGCTGACAGCCATGTGCTGTTCATCACCGTTATTGTACTTCAGAATTTTTCATATTTCACCATCATAATTCTCTGTCCCGCTGTCCTGTCGCCATCCATTCTAACATGATTGGTTGATTGTTGCACGTGGCACCCTTTTTGTGCACACGCTCAGGAGGTCATCTGGAATGGGACTTGTTTGCTAAACGTAGAGTGACTGTAGTAGCTTTCCACTGGATTTACCCTCTGCCCTGAATGTCTCGAGTACTCAGTGCATGTGGTCTAAATTTAGGCAAAAGGCGTGACCTCACTGAGATGACAATGCAGCCCATAGATGTATCATAACAAACACCCACAAACTCTACCTCCATGTAGAGTAGGTTAATTGTACTCTGGCTGTTTGTGCCATTGACATATTTTCCAAGGGAGACCATTCTTATTTGTTCTTCATGAAGTGGGTGGGGGGGGATGGTTGTCCCTCCAGGGGCAGATCCAAGTTAAGCCCCCACAGTCTGTATGTTGCTTAAGTACATTCTGTGTCTTTTAGGCGGTCAGTGGCTTTGTTGTGCAATAAGGGTCACTGTGCACCTGAGGCATACTTACATCAGGGACTTTAAATAAAAGGACATTTGTTTTTAAATTCCCTTCATACTTTTGTAAACATACCAAGATTCGTGCAGACGGAACAATGGTTATACAAACCATACAGAATGAAGTTATAGCTACATGCTATGTTTCATTCAAATATGAAACAGCTCTTTAGAGCAGAATAACTTTCATGCAGTTTATATAATGTTTATATAACATATTCCAGACCCCTGTGTGCTGTATATTCATGTACTTATGTATGGTCTGTGCATTTCATGTTTCTTGATTTGCATTTCTGAAATTTAATTCTGATTCCTAGTGATTCCTGATTATAGTACTTTTTCATTCTGATATTATACGAGTTTGCCCGTCATACATTGATCAGGGTCTCAGGAAGAGCTCAGGCTGGAGGGTCACGGGCCTCCCCGGACAAGAGTGGTCCAGACCACCCCACTGAATGGGTCCCACCCTACAGCTGAGACCGACAGGCCAAAGACAAGACATTAAGGTAAACTTGCAGAGGGGAAGCAGGCTTGGCATTTTGACCTGTGTATCCAGGTCCTGGGCTTAGGCAATGCATTATAACAGCGCTATGGTCAGACCACAAAACGTCAGCACGCCACCACTTATCAAAACAGCCCTATATGGGATATGCAGCCACTCAGTCAGACTCAGTCCTGCAAGTAAATAACAATTATGTCTTGCTGCAGACTGTTATACTCTCAGCACAAAGGCTATGGGGAAACATCCTGAATGAAAAACAGGCTGTTCCACGAGCACTTTCCAGACACCCAGCAGTCCATAATACACAGCAGCTAGGGAAGCAGCATGATCCGGCTTTCGACGGTCCAAGCCGGTGATCAGCAGCTAGTGACAGAGGACAGAGACCTTGCGGCGACTGTACTTAATGCATGACAGCAAAAGGGGCGGAGTCTCACACGGCAGAAAGAACCTTCAGGGGTCATGGGGCTGGAAGGGAAGAAACGGGTCAGACTGACGGCGTAGATGCCACGGTTAAACCGGCCCGAGTCATTTTTAGATTCAGTGGCTATATTTTATAGAAACTCCAGCATTAAGATTAAGATTTTGCTTTTTGAAGGAAATTCTGGATATTGCAGCATAACTAAATTTGCTAAATGAAATTTGACCATCACAGCAAACTGAATATGAATACATCTTCTATATATTTTATTTATATATTTATATAAATCGAAGATGAGATAAAATGAAATTAAGTGAAGTGAAGTGAGTGAGTGAGTGAGTGAAGGAATGAATGAATGAATGAATATTACTTTCCAGCCCAGCCAGTAGGGTTGAGATGAATTATTTTTCATCCTTCTGGTAATTAAACATGCAAATGAGTAACCATTGAAAGCTTCTGACGCATCCAGGAGTTGGGAAATGGTAAATAGTTTCACACGTTACTCTTTCTTGTGAGTAAGACAATAATTCTTGGCATTTGGCATAATCTTCATGTTGGTTGCGCCCTGCCAGCTGCTAACAGCTACAGGTGGAAATGAATGTGTACTATGAAGCTGAACAGGCGATTGAGAAGGAAATCCTGTCTGACACACCAACACCACAACTGCTAGACTTTCTGCAAATCCATTTCCATTTTATTTCCTCCGATTGTCAGAGAAGAGGCTCTCACCTCAAAAACAAAGGGAGTTTATAAGGCAGTTTGCTGAGGTTTAAGGAGAGGCAGACTATGTGAGGCTTCTCTTAGAAACACAATCCTACAGTATCACCTTGGTAACTATTTTTTCCCCAAAAAGTCAGGAAAAACACATATCATTCAATCATGCCTCGGAGGCGAGGAGAGGGCAGCTCTGAAGTCAAACTGCTCATTTATTGTGTTCTGTTTCAGTAATTCTGAGTACTGCTTATCGAAGTAATGGATATGACTTCCAAGTAATGCTTTTTCATTGAACTGAAAGTTCCAATAACCAGGCTAAAATAAAATCATAAAATAAAAAGAAATATATGCATTGCAGACATTAATGACAGTGGTTACTAATTTCAAAAGATGTAAGATTACAAATTAACTTGTACAAAAGGATAACAAAAAGGTTAACAAAGTCACACCCCTGTAGACACCCAGCTCCTTCCACTGTGTGCATGCAAACCAGTAACCCAGTATGAGCTGTTTTTCAATAGGGTGGTTGTTAACTGGAAAAGCCCTTGGTTGTGGTGGGTGGACGGGGAAGGTGAGGTGGTGCAGTGGGTGTCGCAGAAATGACTTTCAGTCTTTCAGAAGTTTTCAAATTTACAGTCAAAGTCAGTCATCCGGCACAGGATGTACTTCCACTGACGATCCCTACAACAGAGAAATGGGAGACATTTGGGATCGAGACGGGAATCGGCCAGGGATCTGGCCACCATGGCCAGGCGGGGAAAGGGCGTTGGGATGCAGACTACAGGGACTACTCAGATGAAACTGCTGTGATGCACTAGTGACGTAATGTCTCACTAATCAGGCTGTACCCTCTGAGGTCCCGACATCTAGCTGTCTATACTGTCTTTTTTAGAAGCCATTCAGGGGTAGAAATAAATAGAATTTTTTGAAAAAGCTAATTTCTAACACAGTTAACGTGTGACGTGAATGGAAGGCCTTGGTGTAGAAAGGGACAGAAAAACAATGGTTCAGCATTTATGACATAAAGGTTTGATAGTTTTTCAGTGAAACTGGAATAGCACCGGGCGGGGATTCCTCCTCAGTCAGTCTGCACCACTGCATTTAGCCCGTTTCCTGATTTACAGTGGGGGTCTAAACATAGTAGATTTATATATTCATTCCTTTGTTTATTGGTTTTTAAAACAATTATATTAGCTGAACAATAGTACTGTTTATAATAATAATGCTATTTATAATTATTGACACAACTCTCTAATCCATCCTCTACGTCAATATGTGATTTAAATGATTGTAAATATGATTCTGACTTCATCGCTGCTTATTGATTTCTGTCTGATCTCTATGTGAAAGTGTGTGCATGTGTGTTTATTAACACAGTAGATTTAGACTCTGGTGTCTGGTGTGGATCTGACCTGAGCACAGCACTGAAGGTGGTCTGGGCCCCTCGAATGAAGTAGCCATAGCCTGGAATGACCATCTCAGCCTCTTCCCTGTAATATTCCGGAACATCGTTGGTCTTCCTGTTAGGGAGAGGAGCATCAAGCTAATTGCAGTACTGACATGTCAGCTGACATTTCCGTCCCACCCCCATGGGCTGTAGCTAGCTGCTCGAGAGGCAGGGCCAGGTGTGGCCTTGGTGGAGTGGGCAGGGACATACCAGCAGGAGTAGGGGCACCTGCGGCTGTAGCGGCAACAGTAAAACTGCCACTCGCGGTCCAGCACGGCACTGAAGTACTGGCTCTGAACCCCGGCCACCAGCCCGTTGTTGGAACACGTGGAGGTCCTGCAAGGAAAAGGGCCCGGTGTCACCACAGTTATGGTGTTTACTGGTATTTATAACTTAGTTCTTGTCTAGGGTGAGGGGCAAGGCACTGATGTCATGTGTGCTGGCAACTGCAGACACAGAAAAACTGTGATGGAGAAAGACGTGTCTTTGAACCTTTGAATGCAGGACACATGACAGCTGTCCTTTTAACGGCTGCTAATGCAGTTGTGCAACATGACATGATGAAAAAAAAACACTAGGGCCGATTTTATTCCTTCCTTTAAAGACATTCTTCATTTTTATTCACTGTGGAAAATGACTGTAACTCACTACAACATGACAACCTGCTAGTAAAAGTCAAACTCAACACTGAATAAAATTTGTTGCTATCTAGCAATTCCAGGGCAGTGATTACTCTGATTGCCATCGGTAACAGAAGCCAGTTAAAACCAGCCTGCATTGCTTGTGACTGTTAACCTACAAAACTTAAAAGTCTTGCAAACGCACCATAAATGTTTTACAATAAGATACCTTTGTTGACGGTGCAGGCTGTTGTTATCACAACAAGCTGACATCAGCGGCAGTTAATGTCTCAATTCACTCTGCCACGGCAACCGTGTCCCCATAACATGCTATTAGGGAACCTGAAATTGCACTGGCATTTTCTAATCCTAATTTAGTAGCTAATTGGAATGACCTCTGGAACAATGTAACTTTCCCTTTAGATGTGTTTCATCGACCTGAGCTGTTACTCTCCCCAGCATAAACATGAGGAGATTCCTTTAATTTTTGTAAAGGTTTCCATTTTTAGAAATAGTTGTTCTTTATAACTGATTAAAATTTCAATTATTTCCTGAAAAATTCTCCCTCCTGGCACTTGAATCTTCAGCTTGTGGGTTTCCTTGTGAATGAGTGTGTGCTGCGTGCGTCGCCATCTCGGCAGCATTTGGACACGCACAAATGGTGACCACGGTGTCCTCTTACACTGCAAGGTCAGCGACTGTCCCGCACACCTGAGTTGAAAGCATAACCCAGAAAGAGGAGTTACACCTTTCAACACCTGCTAATTCCTACCTTGGCCTCCTCCTCACCTCGCTCCTCCATTTTTCTCCTTGACTGTGACCTTCTTTCTGATGTGAAACCAGAGGACACCTTTGGGGGGGGGGGTTACTTTTTAACCGGGGGAATTGAATACTGAAGTCCATGGGCAGAGACATTCGCTGTTGCGGCTTAAGATGACCCCACAAGGCATTCGCAAAAGCAGCATTTGAGGAAAATGGGTGCTGGGGGGGGCAGGTGGACATAGCATGTGGGAAAACTTCCCGAGGGAATTTCATTATGGGCAGATTTTCACATGGATAACAAAGATCTATGCAGTTCTGCTTTACGCTTCTGGAAAATCCCAGGCTGTGGGGGAACGGCGACCTTCAGCAGAAGCCTGACATGACACCCCCATGTCGTACAGGCAGCCTGACACCCCCATGTCGTACAGGCAGCCTGACACCCCCATGTCGTACAGGCAGCCTGACACCCCCATGTTGTACAGGCCGCCTGAAAGGTGAGCCACAAGCCAGGCCACCTACATAAAGGCAGAGAGAAACACTAAGGGCCTCGTCATTAAATCAGCCTAAGTCCTATGCTAAGTACAATGGTAGCATGAACACATTGCCTCGCTCGTATCTTCAAGGTGACAGCGTTTATGGTCATTTCAGTTAAAATTATTCCCCAGAAGTAGTGCTTTGATGTCATTCTGTAGCTGTTGGTGTCCCCTAGTTGAAAACATCTTTGCTGACCCCTCACGACAGTATCAACGTTCACTGACGTCGTCTTAAGGAAAAACATGATTGTATCAAGGTCAAATGAAGGGCACCGGTGTGTGACATATTTCATTATGGTCAATATAATCACCCGCTGGGCTGACAAATGTCCATGACACATAAAACAAGGCCTGTTGTTCCCAGTGAGCATGAAGGAAAAGGTTCCATGAAAGTCAAAGTTCACAGCCACAGGGGTCTCGGAGCCTGGAGGGCCAAAATTAAGCCTTAAAATGCTTCAGCAAATACAGGAAAGAAGGCTGGACATGTGCTGGGCCAGGTTGCCAAGACAAACAGGGAAATTTTGGCAGGAAACTTATTCCATCTGTCAGGGCAGACATGAGGCAGCCAAGATAGAGGGCTTCACTTTGACGGCGAGCAGAAAGCAAGGGAAGGTCTTCTAGGTTCGCAACAGAGGGCATCCCACTGAACAGATCAGCACACCGGCAGCCTTAGTGTGTAACTAAGAACAGCTTCTTTTACCTCAAGACGAATCACTCACAGCAACAAATTAAGCTGTACTGGCCATTACCTCATATGACAACCATTAAGATGACATCACCAGAGACCAAATCAGGCAGACTTGGGATTCTCAGTTCCGCATCTCTTGCATAATCTCTCTTCAGATTGTTACTTATCTCTTCCCTCTTCAGCGTCTCTCCAGGCTTTTGAGGAACAATTGTTTAAGGAGGAGATAATCTCACACATTAAGGCTTAATGAACATCTAAGCTAATTATTTTGGCTTTTTAAAAAGGACACAGAAGGTTGAGGTCTTGCTGTTGGATGCCCTCTCACACACAGGGTCCACAAGGAAATCTGTAGGAAACTTAGATCTGAAAATAATGTCAACTCCGCAGTCGAAAAGAGTGTCATCCTTCACTATTAATCCCTTATTGGCTGCTTCATTCAGTTACAGGGCAAAACTGGCATTGAGCCGACGGGATAAATTTAATTTGGAAAGATACAAGGCTGTTCACAGGCTGTTTATACAAATCCTCATATGCTGTAGGCTGCACCCGTGCTCCGATGTGGCGATTCCCTTATTCCCAAAGAGTTTTCCTAAGGTCTGCGCACTCAGAGTTAGCCATCAGCAGGTGGCAGATTAAAACGCCATTGAAGTGTCACAGCACTGGTGCTGATCGAATTAAGAGTCAGGTGGTTCCTGAATATTTTATGACATCACTGCGCCAGACCACCGTGGATGGTCTGTTTAATTAGCTCCGGCGAATAGTGTCACTCAAATACATAAACAGGAGGCATGACTGCAGCTGGACTCCCAGCATGCTCTGTGTCCTGTTAATCGTCCTTTCACCCCCATTGGCAATTTACAATTTCCATTTTGAACTGCAACCACTCTAGCATACTAATACGGGTGTGTGTGTGGGGGGGGGTGTCTTAATGAAAAGATGCCTCATTCTAACTGTTGTTAGGGCAACAGGAAAAAAAAAACTAACCACTGACTCAGAATGTGACCTCCACTGAGGGATAATGATGTCTTTAAGGGTTTTTTTGGGAAGTCCCTGGAGTCAAGGCTTTGATATAGTGCCAGTGATTTGGGGATAGCTATCCAGGGCTGGGTTTTTGATAGTTGAGGTGTGTAGACGGGAAAGATGGGAACGGAGATGCCATCAGTGGACCATCCTCTTAATGGCAGCACAGAGGTGAAACGGACAAAAGGATTACAGGCCGCCTGGACACTTTTTCCGCGTTATTAAACTGTGGACTCTAGCCTTCCACACACCTGAGGATTTTCTATCTACCGAAACAGTGACCGGCAGCACAAAAGGACCATAACTTAATGTCGGTGCTCTGTACGCATGTCCCTTCTTCCAGAGAAACATCGCCGGGATCTGGTGATGGAATTTAACAGCAGAGAAGCTAAACAGCGGCCCACAGATGGATGAAGCCGCTTGTTAAATTTTACCGAATGGCAGCCGAATCTCTCCAGTTCATCAGCCTGACACATAAAGTGAAGCAGGAAATGCACAAAAATTGATTTTTCAATTATATCAATTCCACTGACGTTTGCAGGCGGTGCAGCAAATCTAAATATGTTTATCAGTCATATCGTCCCTCTCCTACAAAAAAAAGGGATGCGGTTTAATAACCTCGCATACAGAACCGATGCAGCGGCTCAAGAGGCGAGCAGAAGTCCGCGTGTTACGGCCATGCGTTGCTGACCTGTAGGGCCAATCACAATTTGACTTAGGGAGAGCAGGTGGTCATGGGAAGCACTCAACCTTCCTGTAGCCTAGAGTAAAAAAAAAACAAAGCCAGACAGGTCTCAGTTAGCTGCAGGCCTCCAGCTGACCAGGGCAGGCCTCTCCCACTGGGGATGAGCAGCTAATGAGCTGGGATGTTTCTCTAAATATTAGAGGAACCCAGGCTGCACTGACAGGGGACACAAGTCATGGTTTGGGTCTGGAAATTTCCCTCTGTAAGGCAGAAAGAGGCCCCTGTTAGAGGACAGGGTGCAAACATAAGGTTGTCAATAAGCATTAAGGTTAACAGCACTAACCTCCTGGGTACCATGTTAAAGGCCCTCACACAGGATCTAGGCAATTACGTCACCACCTAGTCCATGTCAGGGGGGGACACTTTGAGCAACTTCAGGTTTTACTAACTACTTTAAAACTGAAAGGCTCCTGTTCTTGGCTAAATAGTTCAGTTGTTCTTGTGCTTTGAGTGGTTTGTTTCCTTGACTGAAAGACTCATTCAGCTGTTTCACATTAACATTAGTGAAACATTCATGATTATAGGACACTGACCAATCAGCACACAGCAAGAACTCAGTGCTTAAGTGAAATCCTGGTCCTTTTGATTGAAATGATGAAATCATCAGTTTACAAATCCTGCCCCAGTACAATGTGTCCTCCCTGATCCCTGACATTGAGTAGGTGGTGACCCTGATACGCATCATATTCTCCAGGAAACAGAGATTCCAAATGGTGTAACTTCATGTCTTTGGACAGGAGGTGTGAGGCAACAGAGTTACCCGCTAAGCCATTGTAAAATTAAGAAAACACCGTTGCATGCTGCAGCAGACTTTGTCGATCCGCAGCAGTGATACATCATGAGTGTAATCTCTGGCGCTTTTTTGCAGATTTTCTGAACCAAAACCAAATCAGGCCTACAGAGGGGTTTAGGCAAAAATAAGTATGTGGAAAATCAATCCTTTGCTTTAGCTACAATAGCCATCCACTGTCGTGATGTTATGACCTGAAAACACAGGCGAAATAATATATATCAAAAAGGTTTGTTCTATGTGCAAATGTTGCCAAGAAATACTAATTTTAAATCCAGGAATGCATTTCCACAGAACAAAGAGCTGTCTGACAGCCAGATATTGCGAGCAGTTTGGGACTACAAACGGAACAGCTTCTGAGAGAGAGAGAGACTGTGGTTTAAATGACATGAGCCCACGCACTCGTCATCACTGTAACATCTACTCATTTACATAAAGGAACATTAGTCATGTGAAATCAGGAGTGCATCTGGTCAGAGGCTCCAAGTGTTGAACCATCAAGTTACACAAATTAACAACCACTTTTCCTCATTTACTAGCTGTAACAGCACACAAATATAACAGAGAGATAACTTATAAAATGAGACCCGGATGTCAGACAGAACCTGCACTTTTAGCTGAGACATCATGCTTTGTCAAAATATCAGCAGCATCTGTAGAATTATTGCACTGGAGGTTCTGCTTTTGGTTATAAATGGATGGAAAAGCCAAAATGAACTGAAGTAAACTAAAGAGAAACTGACAGGTCCGCACATCTTGGTTTAAAAAAGAATGAGCACACTGCAATGAGTACACGGCAAATTTTAAAGAGTACATATTGTATTGAGTACTCTGAAAGTTTTAAGGAGCACACTGCAATGAGTACATATTGTATATATATATATATATATATATATATATACTGCAATTATTACACAGTAAATTTCACAGCCTTTATTGATTTCTAGTCCCCTTCCAAGACCCGAGCTTCATTCTGTGGGATGTGGAATGTTTAGTCAGTGGGACGGCCCCCTTCCAGATGGACCGTCCCTGGAGCCCTCAAATATGAACTGCTCACAGCAAGCCTAATATCACCTCTGCCATCACCAAACCCTCACCTCAGCCAGCCCAAGTCCATCTGGACATCCACCATCAACCACCCCCCCCCCAAACACACACACACACACACACACACACACAGTACTTTTTCCTGCTTTATACAACACTTCCATATTAGCGGAAACTGTCCAGAGCAACTCGAGGAAGAATCCCCTCAAAGGTCCAGCAGCACTAACCAGTCCATAGTTAACTGATGTTCTTGCCAATGACAGACTGGATGCGGGGGGTGTGGCTGCCCTAGGGGCCTTACCATTCCATCCCGGCACGGTTGATGTCGTCCCACCAGCACTCAGTGGGCTCCCCCAGGCTGGGAGGGGTGGGCTGGCACTCGAAGGTCCACAAGCGGTCGGAGCCCTCTGCCTCGCTGAAGTAGCTCCGGATGGCCACAAGCACCTCACCGTGGGGGCACTGGAAGTTGAAGCCCTGCCGAAACAAGTTGACCCAGGGTTCGTCGTACAGGTAATTGGGATAACCCCAGGCTGAGGCCAGCAGAGGCACGAACCACAAAGTCAGCTGCATCCTGGGTTCCTGCTTCTCAGCCCACAGCGTCTGGCTCCCTGGAAGAGCCCCGGCCTCGTTATAAACCTCCGCACAGACATTTGACTCCCAGATGTTTTATATCACGATCCAAGACAATATGTAATTTGCTATGACAAAGACTGCTACGGCTGCAAACCGATCGTAATTTTTTTAAGGTGGAACCCTAACAGGCTTTCGAGAGCTATAGTGCGCATCAGGGAGGGACGCCTTTAAAAAATAAAAAGTGCTCAGCCAGGGCTTTCGTTGTTAATGTATTGAGTGCTGTTATGTAAATAGTGGCCTTACGGCTGGTTTTCCTTTCATTAGCAGTTCTCATGGTAGGGGGGGCACCAGGGTATGTGAGGCTCAGACGTTATGCTCTTAGTGGACATGCTGGATGGAGCCCAGGTGCCTTCCCTGAGTGTGCGTCACTGCCTCCTCGGAAACAGAAAAGCCGATACATAGGTGATAATAGACAAGGATTCCACGCTCCTTCCCGATGGCGTCTGAGCTGTGGGGCTGGCAGTCTGAGGCGGACACTGTCAGCCCGGCACATTGCATCACTTTCCAACACTTGAAAGCATTGTCATGTTGCCCATGCACCAGAATGTGTGTAAACTGCAAAACTGCACACAAATGACCATAACATTAAAAACGAGGGGCTTATCTACACACTACTCAGGGTAATGCCCTGACAGAGCCAGTGTAAGGTAATTAAACTGCATTAAAATTAAGGCTGTGTATAAATGAACACTGGAATACACACTGACATCATGAAAACAGGTCTGAAACTTTTGTTTGAGAGTTTTGGGGACAGAGAGCAGTGCAGTGCATGTCAGTGCGAAGCATTTCTAACAGGGTGTGTACACCAGGGGAACAAGCTGTTTGAGCCCTTAAAGAACCTCATATTTTAATTTCCATTAATTAACTTCAATTAAGGAAGGATGATAGATGGAGGGGATGGATGAATCGGACATCGTGTTTTTCATTAGTGTTACTAAATGAGGCCCTGGTGATTGATTAAGCCAAATTCCATAACAGACTTCCAAACTTCCCAGGAAGTGTTTACTTAACGACAATAAAACAGATCCCTGCAGGACCTCGATTCATAAGTTCTTCCAAACAAACTTCAGTGTTTCCACAGTTTTTATTTTTTTCTCCCCCCCCCCCCCCTCACTGTTTTAGAAACAGATTGTTCTTGCAGAATGAAGCTGGATACAGAGGCCTTGGCTGCCGAGGGAGATCGGGGGTAGTGTGTGCCCAGGAACTTCACAGCCTCAGCTGAGTCACCCAAGTTTCCGTTATAAAACTCTTTGGCACTACAAGGAGGTTCCACTAGGGGGCGCAGCTTTGAACCACCGTTGGACCAAGCTAGCGAGATTAAATCTTCTGACAAGTTACCCTGATAAGCCAGTAACCCCGCTTTGTAGTACTGGCCCCAAGTTTTGTGCAAAATCTCTTTACAAAAACCCCACTGAAACAAAAGAAAACTGAAATAAAACTTTCAGGCTCCATCCGTTTGTTCAAATATTAATAGATCTTATCAATGATTAAATGGTTAGCATAGCAAACTTTGGACTGAAACCTGGGCCTATGAATATTAGTCCTCTGCAGTTTTTTTTGTATTGAGGCAACAAAGGTCATGACAGAACAAGATCAAGGGTCTATAGCGTATCTGTAAGGCAACGAGGCTTCGGTAGCTGTGAGGCGGAGACCAGTACTAAGGCCGCAGCGATAAAATCGGACAGCAATAAAATTCAGTGTCAAAGACTCAGGAGCCTTTTTGGGCCAAAACAAGGCTACAGTGCTAGCAGCAGTCAGGGAAAAAAATGTAACGTCTACAACAAGACATTATCAGCAAATCCTGTCCATCGTCTTTGGTTTGGAAGCTGGCTGACTAGCGACCGGCCCACTCATACTGGAGCGGCAGAACCAGCCTGCTTTTGCTGGCAATGTCGGCGGCTACACCTGCAACCAATCGGCACCCAGCAGCCGCAGAGGGAATGAATCCCTCGGCACGTAACCACGGCATCCACAGCAGCTTGTTTCATTTGCTGTTCTTTCCATGACGGCGAGGGCTGGCGGCGCTCAGGCGGGGCAGTGCCCGTTACACTCGGCTCCTGTCCATGTCTTGTTCCATCCTCAGCATCCCTCCAGGAGCTGTGGAAGAGCAAACACCTTGCAGAGGCCCTCCTTTTGCACAGACAGTGGTTCATTCTGCAGAGCTGCAACATGCAAAGAAAACAAACACAGCTAAGGCTTGGTCACAAAGAATAAAATAAAACTAAAGAGCTGTCTGCATGCCATTTTTCTGCACTGTGAATCTGGGGATGTTGATGGATGTTTTTTTGATGATTTTACTCCATAAAGATGGTCTAGGTAACCTCTAATGGCCAGGTGGTAAATTACACACATTTGTTTCTGGGACACGGCCGCTTCGAGCACCTCCTAAGGACTGCAGTTACCAGCATCTCTCCTCCGCCTCTTCAAAAGATCACTTCTTCTTTCCGCCCCTTGAAGCCCAAACATGACCCAAAGTGACGAAATCGAGCTTCCTGAAGAAAAAAAAAAACACAGGAGTGAAAAGCATAAAGCTGTTTTCCCGTCAAACTGCTGCCTGGAGCTGAGAAAAACACACACAATTATTTTGTGTCTTAATCTGTTACAGTGGCTTTGATCTCACTGGAGAGCCACTATGCTTGAAACAACCTCAAAATAAATAACAGCACTCTTCCCAAAATAGCATGCGAGTCCCTGCTACGACCGTATCTCCCAGAAAAACAAAAACCCAGCACCAGAGCCTGTGTTTTTAACAAAATCAGAGAGATTGAAATATATTTTCAGAAAAATTATGACCGGAAATTTCCATATCCACGGAAACGCTCTTAAACCATTTGGATGGTGACAGCCAGTCGGTCCAATGAGGTGAAAGAATTCAACCCTTTTGTACAGTTTTCCAAAAGAGGTTTTCAACTAACTCTTGGCAAACTTACTGAACCTGGATTCAGGTCAGATGTGTTTTAAAAGAAAAAGGCGAGAATGATTCTGACGTAGGTGAGCCATCAAGTCGGTCCAAAACTCCTCTGGGACGCTGCATATGGTTCAGATTATAAGTGGCTGGTCCCAGTACTAGCTGCAGGACTGGTTTGGCAGCAGCCTGGTTCTGTTCTGCCAGTACGGCTGTACCAAAATCACCCTGGATCTGGAGGCCAAGCTGGGCTGTGTTCCTCAAGTGGTTGGTGGAAACTGTCAGCTGCTTCATACCTCATGAATCTTTCGTGAGGCTGCTGCTCATTTTTTGCTTTTTGGTTTCTCATAATGAAATAAGCACAGCCTTGGTTAGTGAGTTTGGGATCATTGCCTAAGTCTGGGAGGTTGTGGCTCCCCGGGTCGCTCTGGCTTTGTTCCTCATATAGCTGCTATGGACCTGTGCAGCCTGTATTTTGGGGGGTGGGGGGGGTGTGCACCAGTGGTCCACACCAAGAGAGCGAGTCAATCGGGGCCCCTGACAGTGACGCAGCTGTCAGGCCATTTCGCGTGTCACAAGTACCATATGACTGGCTTGATAAATTACATCATATCAGGTGGGAATACAGGGCCCAGCCTTATCAGGACCCCCCCTCCCCCTCCAAGTCATGACAAAGGTTTATGTAAAGGTTTATTTAAGTCGTTGCAACAGGCCAACATTTGTAAACCACGCATTGCTTCCACATTCACTAAGTGTCATGCATGTAAGTAAATAAAATGAAATACAAAGATGATACTTTATTTGTCCCCACAGCAAAACTATGCTTTGGCCGAGACATTGACATAAAAAGATCGGAGCAGGCTGTGGGGTCACAGCACAGAGTGAGCCGGCGTGTAGTGCGATCGGGGCACAGGGCTTTATTCAGGGGCCCAACGCTGGCCTCAGTCTGGTGGCCTTCTGGTCTGTAAGGTGATTAGGATGAGATCCTTCCCATTTTGTATATGCAGGAAAAATGAATGCAAATTCCCATCTACGGACATGAAGTATAGGAATAAATTTCCTTTCACATTCGCAATTACATGAATCACTTATTCATTAATACGGATGTTCCGATAATGACAGGGTTGTTTACTCATAATTTTCCTCTAAGCAAATGTGACACCTCATAGTCCGCAGAAAGTGAATACATGTATGCCCTCAATAATTCACAAATCAAGGGATTAGTGCAGCACGCCAGTGGCCGAGGTAACAATTAGGTGCCCGTCTTCTCAATTTCCGGATGACTGGCTCCTCGGGTCCAACCCATGCAGGTTAACAATGAAACGCTTCTACTCCACACAAGGATCATATTTTATTTACACGCTTATACCGAGCGCCTGTCGTCTATGCGCTCGGCTTTAAACCGCCTCTCCGCCATAGCCTCAGGCTACTCTATGCCCCTCTGAGTTCCAGTGGCCACATACAGGAAGCCTACAAATAACCAGCATGCCCAGTCTCAGACACACGCGTCCTCAGGTGACCCTGCAGTGACAGCACGGCAGCATCTGGGCACCAGAATATTTACGAAGACCTGGAGCTCATTAATTACCGACCTCATCAGGGGTCAATCGGGAGGGCGACTATCACCTTGGAGCATATTAACCGGATCTCGTAAGCATCAGGCAGGCCCTGGCCAGTCTCACATGCTCCAGGTCTTCGGAAACCCATGAAATTACATCCCAGAGATGGGTGGGATCTCAGTCGGGTACACCTGTGCGCCAAATTTAGCAATAGTAAATCATGACACAACAGTCCTTCCTTCGTCATCTGCCTGCTTCCTCGTCCTCCCTGTTAACCTCATTAAGATGACGACGACCCAGAATATTTCCTGGGAGGAGCGGGGTATGACGTTCACATGAATCCACCATGGCTGTGCATCGCTGGCCTGCTGCAGTGGAGAACACACACAGCACCCGCAAGCACAAACTGCTCACTGCAACACAGCTTACGATGCTTTGTGTAATAATATTTGTAAAATAACAGTTTATTAATCATTCATCAAGGAATAATCTAAAATTCATACATCGGTTTGACATAGGTGGATGAACAATTAGCTCATTTATTATTTAAAATTTTATTCATTTTTTTTTTTTATACAACTCCAGTTTACTTAAACTCAATGCAAAGGGACCTGAAATGTATGCAATGCTCATGTCACCTTTGGGGAGATGCTGCTTCAGTCAAACCCATCTCCATTCTGGCACCCAAAAAAGTCCCTGTTCCTTCCTGCAGTGGCCGTGTCACTAAGCTCAAGAAACCAAAATCTGGAAGCTGCTGAAACAGGAAGCTTCCGGAGTTTAATGAGGACTGGTGGACTGGTCGGCTGACTGGCACCAGCAGCTGTTTTTCCATTCCATAGCTATCGTTAGAACTGCATTGTTTCTATTATGCTGGCAAAAAGCTTAAAAAAAAGACACATGCTTTAAATTCAAAGTACTTCTACATATAAACAGGATGAGGAAAGAAAGTGGATTGATGCTGGATCTGCTAAATCTGAATCAAGATCCATTTCTCTGCAATGTTCTGACCTCACTGACTTCCGCCCTGAATACTTTCAGAGAACATCTCATAGAATATTGCACGCTAAAGAATCATTAGTCCTTGATTCACACTACAAATTAAATATGTTCCTGAAGAAATATGTTCTGCCTGGACGTACCACTGCAGTTTATGGTTTTGCACACTGGTGGTGACAAATTAATAGGGGAGTAGCCCTTGAGGCAAAACTAAGAATCTAAGATTCCGGCCCCATGTATTTTTTCACGGAAGTGCTGTCAGGGAAGATGAACGCTAAACCATCTCAGGCAGTTTATATTCCTATCTGACCTTGGATACAACTGTGACCGAGGCTCCCTTTCAGTAACGAGCTCATGTCGTTTTAAGAATGACAAAAGTTCTATGTCAGAACGTTGAATGTGCCATACTTTCCCTGCCTGGAGAGTCTCTAGTTCACTTAAGCACAGTAACATCAGAGACACGGCTTGGCGGAAACAGCTCATATTTTGGGACTCGCCTGACGACCCTCGTCTCTTTCTGAAGCCAAGGAAATAAAGAGCTTTTGTCTAAAGGTGGATAATTATAAAGATGTTTTGCCCAGCGCTGAGACATCGGACCCAATGACCATCTGGAATACCTGTTGAAATTCCGTGCCGCGTCACTCTGGGTCAGTATCACCTCTGTTCCTCTAATCAGTGTCTCACTCTCGCTTCCTTTGCCAACGACACTTTAGTGTGATAATTTCTTTAGCACATAAAATGCGATATACATTGTAAACATTTTAAGCTTAGCAGGCAGCTCTGAAAATAGATGATTGCCAAGTAAGTAAACAAACTAATAATATGCACTGCTGACCTGAGACTTAGGACAGGTCCTCTTTCCCAGGGATATCGAGATAGATATCTGAGTTTTATTGATGAGTTCAGAGAAGGCTTTTAGTGAAACATGACACTCGCCTCCAAAAAGGGAGATTAAAAACATATTTTGGGTCACTGGACTGCAGGTCACGAGGCAGAGCCAAGGGGGACCATGTGGCCGAAAATGGTATTGCAGGCGTGTGATGGCGCCGTTGGGTCAAGTGTGCTCTTTCTATCTGGCGGGGGGCACAGCAACACCAGTGACGCCAATTGGGATTGGGCAGGTCGTGCTTATGTGCAGACGCCAGTGCTGGTGCCAAGCTAATTGTGTACCAGCTGTTCACAAGTGGCTCTGATTGTGTGGGCATGCAGGAGCCCTGCGCTGGGCGACACAACTCACACAACGCTAAAAAATAGAGACAGCAGAAACTGTTCAGCGACATTATGACTTTTGGGGTGGGCTTGTTTTCTTTTTCAGTTACCTCTAGTTCCCTGATCCTCAGCCTGATTTAAAATGAGCGGTGCAAAAAAACAGTCACAGGCAGTGACTCCGAGAAGTCTCACTCAAAACTCAGACCTGCCCTAGATCTTTCAAAAAGCGTGATTTCCGAAATGCTAGTAATTCCCAAACAAAAGCCTCAATGCCTCCAGTGTACCTGGGAGATGTTTAGCCGCTCTGGGGCCTCTTCTCCTCATCCTGCTGTGAAAATCACCTCTGCCGCTTAAGCGGTGACTGGGCAGCATCTCTTTTAAGCCCTGCGCCTCCCTGGCTGAGCTAACAAAGCCCTCTGAAGGCCCAGCGGAACGCTCTCTGGCTCCCCGTCGAAGGGACGTCACGGAAAACAAGGATCTGCTTTGCTTCTGAGTGACTTGCCGTGGTTATGACCCACTTGGCTCTTTGCCCTCTGTCGCTGCCGTGAATCGGTGACCGGGCCTGTGCTCCAGGTTCCTGCTGTGAGGGGCTGACTTTCTTGACCCGATTGCATAAAAAAAAAAAAAAAAAAAAATGATAAGCAAAAGCTGGCAATGTGTAGAGCTGGAGTCATTTGTGACACGCTACAGCGTTGCGAGCACTGCAGCGCACATGCGGAGACAGTCATCTTCAAAGTTTCCAAATTTACTTTCCTGTGCTTTCTGGCTTGGCACAGCGTCACGGTCAGCTTGACGCCACTGGAGAAGCTAGATGGACAGTTTTTCATTTGCCCACTGACCAGCTCGTGCGGCCCAGTCAGCCATGAGCACAGCGACGGGATCACAGACAACCTTAAGTCACACAATGCAGCACCGGCCACGTCTGGCATTATTTTCAATATTCAGGAAATTATCCACATAACTGTACTTTGATTCATACAAATAAAGTCAGCCCTTACTCATCCATCAGTACATAGGTCGAAATCTACTTAGCCGTACTTTTCATATTACCCATCCATTAATACTCAGGTACATAACCTTACAAGGCTGTGGTGAGCCTGCAGCTCATTCCAGAAATCACAGGGGACACCCTGGATGGTGCCAGTCCATCACAAAGTCAGTCTTCAGCCTGATATGCAAAACCACATCAAAGTCAAAGTATCTTTATTGTTATGAAGTCAGAAGTATCTATATTGTCATCTTCAGCTGTATGTCCCACGGGTCAAACACTGAGATGAAATTAAAAGATTGCTGGTCATATTGCAAGAAAACAGTGATAAATAGAATTATCATAATAGTCCTTTATAATGATTAAAAATATAACAGTAAAAAAAAAACACCCAGATTAACAGGACCACCATATCATGTTCATCTCTTGCCATGTGCAGAACAAAGCAAACATGTCTGGATTTAAAACATCATTCCACACCTCAGACTCAGTTCATATGAGTTATTTAATAACAGTAAGCTTTGTGTTATCAATAAATTCACCACATACTGTGGAGGAGTAACCCTTGCCTGTATTTACTTAATGCTTGTTTCAACATGCAAAAGAAAAAAAAAAAAAAAAAAAAACACCCAGAACATTTAGTTCCAGGAAGAACTTACATTGGACTCCCACAGTTAAGGCTTCAGAAGGTTTGACGCAGAGGACCATTTTCTCCACTGTTTCTGTGAATCTACGCTGGAGGGTAACAGATAATTGGATGCTGCTTGCGGGTCCGGAGGGCTACAGGTCTCTAATCAGTTAGCAACATCGCTAGGCCATCAGAGGACCTGCAGACAAGTGGGTCTCTGGAGAGTCTGAGGGGGGGAGATTCAAGGCCAAGCAGGCGGTGTGGCTCAGAGATAGCAGCTATCACCCGTAAACAAAGCAGACAGACACTCACATGTCAGTGTGTGAGGGCCAGAGCTCCTAGGGAAATGTAACTTTAGGTTTTTTTCCGTTCAAATTTCCAATATCATTTTGTCTGTACCACTAAATACAACTTAATGTGGCTGGAATTAATGAATTCAGTAACAAACTGACAGACCCACTTTGTTATTAATTATATATTTGAGTGTCACTAAATTGATTGTCCAAACAGCAGACACATTCAGTGTTTACCTCATTTGCTAAAAATAAAAATATACAATGGTTAAATTTATGAACTGCCAGACAAAGGAAGAGCAAACATTTTATGAAGTTCTGTGTTTCAGTGGTGTGGTGCAGTCATACGTGTAGCGGAGTACAGGGCTCAGTGAACCCAGACAGGAATGCTGGCGTGGCTTTGGGATGAAGCACGACGCTTACCAGCACAGAATCACCTCAGTGACAGGCAGGAGTCGTGTGTTTCTGGCTCCTACTCTGTCCAGCGTTGCAGTTGAGGTGTAGTACAGTGTCATGCCTGAACTGGAGTGTATGTAGCAGGCTATTTGCTGTAGCTTTTACTTCATGGGCTTGGACTAGCTGACAAGAAAAGGAACATACACAAATGCTCTTTTTTATGGCCTTCTGTCTGGTGCCTCCGTCATCGTTCACTGGCTTCCCAAGCAGGGAAGGGATGACGTCTCATGAATGACAAGGCATAGAGCTTACATACCAAAACAGAGTACAATATCTACACAAGGGCCTTCATGGCAGCCAGTGGGAACGCTTGAATGGCCAGAGATGATTCTGAAGGCCGTCAAACCTCCAACATAGCCATTTTCTCTGTGAAAAAGCATGCCGATGCAAGAAGATAACAGCGGGGGCTCCGTTGAGGACTTCGGCCCTATCTCACAGTGCTCTTAGTGTCTTATTCCTCACACAGATAAAGAAAGCCATCAAAAATATGTGACTTTAAATGAGATTGTGGTCAGAGCGCTGGTGGTTTAGTCTTTACTGGACTATTTGTGATAAAGAGGGAATTCTCCAGCAGAATATCCACTGTGTGGTCTAACTGTTTAGAGGTACACTGGGTCAATGCTGTGCTTAGTAGTGTATTTTAGGAACAGTGGAATTACATCGCTTTATGTTTGTGGGTTAGGATACTACAGGCCTGAAAAGATGAGGAGCCGCCATGACAGTGCAGCTCAGAATGTGCACAGAAGACGGGCCTCATTTCAGCATGGCAGAGTGCCGCTGTGTTTGATCCTCACACCCAAACAGCCAGCAAGAAAATCAGCAAGGCATAATGCCTGCAGGTACCGCAGTGGACGCCGGCCCTGAGCCCGACGTTTAGGGGTGGCACAGAGCCCTTAGAGCTGCCGCACTGGGTGCCCCACATCTCACCCAGGTCATATTATTAGCCAGGGACTGGTCACCTGATACTCCGAGTACCGGATTTCTCATGTCCAATTCACCAAGGTACATGGGAGCCACCGTTTAGGATTTCCTGAAAACCAAATCCTTTGACATTCATCAAGATGCCGGCCGACTTTAGTAAAAGGAGATGCTTATCAGCAACCCGGCCAACTTTAGTAAAAGGAGGATGTGCAGGTATGGA
>JAABNX020000088.1:1968917-1979169 GCA_015163995.2 Mormyrus lacerda
TCTTTGATTATAGCCTCCATAACTTTACCAGTTATACAAGTTAAACTGATTGGCCTATAGTTAGACAAATTACTTCTGTCCCCTTTTTTGAAAATGGGCGTTAAAAGAGTCAAATTGAATTGAATTGAACTGAATAAACACATTGGAGGCAAATCCGAGGCTAAGGAACCACCCCAACAACATAATGCTATTAACATAAACAAACCTTGTTTCCCACAGCAAAAAAGACCCGTCAAAAAAAAATCATCTCCCTCCAGCAAACAATGGGGTGCCTATATGAGTCATTTGGAATCTTGACCTCAGCGGAGTTAGCATCCCTGTACACCAGAAAGACATTCATTCACTTCCTAGCACTTGATTAAAAATTGCTGCATGTCTGAAAGAGGAGGGCCCTGACTGTGTTTTTATGAATAAGCATGTGACAATGCTTGCATCTAAATTATAGTATTTCCATGTCATATGGTGTGGGTAATGCGAGAGCACTAGCCATAAAATGAAATCACAGTGGTATGCTAATAACACAGCTTAAATTAATTTAATTCATTACTTTTTAGCACGCAAGTAAAGATAGAAGAACTCTTACTGATTGAGTAATTTTCAAAGGAAAATTAAGATCAAATAAATACAAACATTTTTAGTGGTTTTAAAGCAACCTATGTCACAGCTTGGTGCCTTTAGGGGATCTCATGCCCTGATAGTCAGGGCTCTAAACCCCGCTTGATACACGCAGCCCCGATTGATACACACCCTGTTGTCATGATCTCCCTACACTGTGTGGGTTTCTCTGGGCAGTCCCATTTGCCTTGTTTATTGCCATATGCTGTCTGGGAGCTATTTTCCATCGACAAGGTTGGATGGACGAAAGCATATTTTGACATATTTTGTAAAGCACAAAAAATTGGACTTTGACTTCTCAATGGTGCAGTCAGATTGAGTGCCGGAAACATGCCTGAGGTACTCTGTACAAACTGTGGTACAAATGCTAGTGACCCCTACTCCTCCCACAAGCACGCCTGGAATCACAAGGCACGGGTGTAGGAGGCCCAGAAGCCAGGGCGGCCTGGGAGAATGGACTGTACATCCCTTTAGAGGTCTGCCCAATAACCGAGCTGCACGATATGAATAAACAATGCAGGTCTGCTCAGAGGCCCCGTTCTGCGTGGGTCGTCTCAGGCTGCGCTTGATGACTGCGCACGTTGCCCCCCCACCCCTGCCAGCAGACACAGCTCTGGGGTGGGGGGGCTTAAGGGGGAGCAGAATGAATGCTGAGTAGTTCAGAGTGACGGGGACAGAACAGTGCAGTTTTGTGTCTGCAGAGAGAACAATTTGGGGGGGGCATGGGGGGGTCACATGACAGTGTGATGCGTCGTGTGACTTGGCAGGAGGAATGAAGAGGCGTGGAAGCTAGTGAGCCGTGCGAGGCACAAAGGTGAAAGCCAAAATGAAGACCTTGTCCCCGTTTCTCTAAGAGATTCCATTGGTATCGTATTATTAGTATTATTCAATCAGGCATTAATGTGACCAGTTAAGACCTCTGAAATCCAGTTTTACTCCTGCCAACAGTCCCTAAACACCATCACCACTCCCTCAAATTCAGCCACATGTCTGTGTGTCAGTATCGGAAAGACCCTCAGAAAGAATACAGTATTCCAGTAGCACTCCACCTGGAATGCCACCAGAGAAGTGGTGTAGTTTTTGGGAAACATTTGCCTCACCAACGGCTTGAGACCTGACACTTGTAAGTGTGGGTTACCGTTTACTTTTAACGCAACTTATAATTTCAAGTTTTAGACATACTACTTCGACAATGACATACGCAGACAGAAACGTGACTCAGTAAACTCACAAGCTCTCCATAACTACCATCCAAGAAGGTAATTTTAAACAAGACAACGTCAGATGGCCCTGTTTGCCAGGCCAACAGCTGGTGTTAAGCAGTAGTGCGTGACAATAAGTTTTATTAACCATATTTCAGAAAATACGACAGCATAACTGAACTTCAGATAAATCATTCAGTTTATTAGTAATTCAGTCAATATCAAATAGCAGAAGTCAGATGTTTTGTCCATGAGTATAGCTTCAGAGCTTTTACTGACAGACTGATTTTTTTCCAAATATTTATATTCTGTTTATTAATTTTAGACTAGCAACTGACAGAAAAGAAAGGTTGTTCACGTCACACTGACATTCTTCAGCAGCCCAGTGATAGCATCTAACTCTGAGTACAGAGTACTCTGCCCTCTGTAGACAGTGAGCAGAAGACACCCAGCCACATGTGGAGTGTCTGTTTCACACATTGTAGAGTTTTTGTGAGCTATAGCTCCACCCGCTCTATTCCTATTGTTGGATCTCCTAAGCCATATGACACATGATGGCCAATACAGAATGAGTGCACATTCTAACTTGATGAGCAGGGGATTGGCCTATGTCTACCAGAGAAAATAAGCAGGAAGCACATGTGGAACAGAGTGCTTTATGCAGCTGCGCTGACAGGGAGCATTTCTGCCGACAAAGCACAGAGTACCCCTGAGCAGGAAGTCCATCTGAATGAGGAAGAGAGAAGGCTGTAAGATCATCTGAATTCATGCAAGAACAATGTGAATACTTAAGTGAAATGGACTCAGATGCCAGAGGCTAATTGCAAAACCACATTGTTATTTTAAAGCATTGGTTCTGACAAAGAAATGAATAAACTTGTTTGGGGAAGTAATGAGACAATACTGTCTGACAACACTGTAATCTAATGAAGCGGATATCTGCTGAAAAGGAAACCAGACAGCTGTGAATGGAATGAATAACTGGGTCATAGTGTTGATGACAACCTCTCTATACCAGACTGGAATAGGGTTTCACCCTTCGTGCTGCTGGTGACTCCTGTGTGCTGTCAGGGAATGTTTTCAAGTCGGGGTGCAGCCGTGCATTCTGGGAATTCAGCTTAGTTTTATTTCACATGAGGAATTGACAAGCACCCAAGACGCAAGCCCTGTCCTGCACGTTGGATGAGAAAGCGAAGGAAAACTGGAAATGGCAGGATTCCATATGAAAGCCGAAGGGCATGTAAGAAGCCACGGAAAACAAGGGATCGATTCCGTCGTGATGTTATAAGCTGAGAAAGTTTCATTCTGCCAAGCAAATGACTACAAACGAAACGGACATCAGCGGCAGAGACCTACTGATGAGGGGTGAGGCTTAGTGGGTCAGGAGGCCGTACAATGTTGCATGGCAGTGGTGAGAGCAGCTCATCCTGCCTGACACAGATGAGAGCAAGACTGAGGGCATCCTCAGTGCATTAAGGAAGAGCAATGCAGTGACAGAGAAGCCATGAGTCGATCTTACTGGCCAGACATGTTACCGCTACCTGCAAGTCATCTGTAGGCATTTGGGACTGCAGGATGTGCAGACTGGATGCATGTAACGGTGCAGGGAGGAGGCACATAGGGCAAAGACACAGAGAAATGCTAATTGGCAAATAAATAATACAATCAACTAGACATGAAGCAAGAATGAGTGATGCTCATGGCAACGTCTAATAACTGGGTAGGAGGATTGCAAGGGTGTTTTCAAAATCAAATTATCAAAAGGGAATTTTGTCCACTTCTTATATTGTTGTTGTTCCCACATGTTGCAGCAGCTGTTATGGAAATGTAATGCATGTATTACAAGGACGTTACAAATCCCAAACTCAAATTCCAGACATTAGACAAATTTGTACTATAAGTTATAAGATTAAGTAACATTTTTGTACAACAACAAAGATAGTTTTATTATTCCATAAGTGGCTTAATTTAAGCTAATAAATAGTCAGGCTCAGTAGGGAAATTTCTGGGTCTAGTGAAACAAGTATAGAAAGAGACCTGCTAAATCTCCTCACTGAAAATGACCTTCTCCTGCACTGTGCTGTTTTCCTTCAGTGTTATGAAGTCCTTCCCATTAACTGCACACGTTTTACCACGGTGATGGTCCAGTGATGACACGTGACGGATCGCTGCAGCCCCATTCAGCAGGGTCAGACGATCCCTCCAGCTCCGCGTCTCATTAGAGCCCGGCTGTGGTTGCCATGGACAACAAAATAAATAAAAAGTCACAAATTCTTAACGGTCCTTACGTAACTTGCCACCAATCGGAAGGTTTTTTTTTTTTTGACAGGCACAACATTGTGTCAGGGTGTCAATACCAAATACGATTCACATGGAGTGAGAAACAGACAAGCACACAATAAAAGACACCCAGCAGGTCTGTCTGGAAGCCAGACTGATATAATGCTTTTCATTAAATTCTCCCCTAAACTGTAGCTGCCAGCATCAGACTGCCTGGCATATATCTTAAATAACAAGGTTGGCGCCATCCCAGGAAGCCACCTCTGGGATTGTGAGACCAACATAACCCAAATATCCAATTAGACCTTAAATAGCTGATCCTAACCCCGTTAAACTGGAAGATTTCTATGAACTCTGTCAAGCGAGCAGGAGCCTCTGGTGAGTTTACATTGTCTAGTGACTTGGAATGCATTTCGATGTAAGAATTTGACGTGGCCTCGGATTACCAAACATTACGGTCTAAGTCATGCCGTAGGTCTAACTCAAAGTCAGTCATGCCAGATAAAACCCAAGGCTTTCAGACTTTCATGCAAATATTTGAGGTGAACCTCAATTGTAACTAGAGGACCCCCTATAATTACCCTTTAGACACTGATAACATGTTTCCCAATAAAATATTCAAGGATCCTTACCGCTGCCCAGCTGGTAACTGACCCCTCCCTCTCAGGACACTGACATGGCTGCCTCTGCCAATATCACAGCTGAAATTGCCAAGTTGCGTGGTGGCCCCCACCTCACAGAGGGCTTGAGAGGGAGCCGGGAGATAAAGGAGGTGATTGGGAAGAAGAGGATTGAAAACCTGTGTGTGTGACAGCAGGCAGGAGAAGCAGACACTCACAGCCATATGCAGGAAAAATCGCAATGCACTGCAGATCTCTTTGACCTTACTGTTACCATGGCAGCAAGGACTCACCTTGCGCCAGGAAACCTTAAACACCAAACCCAGGCCAACGGTGCACTCTGCTCCCATCTGTGCCAGAGTTGAGCAATCTGCTTTGAGCGTGGGGGGAGGACAAACTCCTGCAGCCACACCCTCCCATTGGTACCTTCAGCGGATGTGTTATATCGCTGACCTCTGTGGAGATCGCTTTCATTTCTTTGTGATTATGGTGAATACATGTACATCTGCTTGCAAAGGTATGGTTAATGGAGTCACAGCAACGGTGCTTTTGGGCTTGAGCAGAACTGTCAGGAAACACATCAGACGCAATCCCACCTGTTTCTGTGATCGCATGACCCCACAAGTGACTAAGTATATCCAACACAAAGAATTATGCAACACTATATGCATCTGACAATCTTTTTGTGACCTATGTGCTTTTGCAAAGCTTTAAGCACAACACAAGCACAGTAATGAAATGACCAACTGACTCTCTAACTGGGCCTCAGCAGAAAATGAGAAAATCCCTGCCCCGCTCCCTGGAAGCCCTTTTGTTGTTGTAACTCTCACCTAATTAAGTTGGGTCGCTCCCGGATCCAGTAGTTATTGTTTGTTCTTCTGGTCAAGGATAGAAGAAAGAAATCAGGGTTGAAAAAAGAAAAACAGACACGTAATCTTCTCCTTGCTTGTATATCCTTCTGCTGAACTTCAGCCTTTCAATGACAGTGTCCGCAGTGGAGGTGATGGGACAGGTCTGCATGAAATAATTGGGAGGTTCGGATACTTGTGAATGATTTCACAGGCGTACTTGTGAATTAGCATAATTTCAACTTGACGTGGTGTATAAAATGACCTCATTTGCTTATTGTAAACTTAGATAATGATAAACGTACCCTTAATCTAAAGAAGAAGCAGTGTTTTGGCTTAGTATGTAACTCCTTGGCCTGTACCTCCAGGGTTCTGCAGTGTCTTGGCTTGGTATGTAGCCCTATGGCCTGTAACTCCAGGGTTCTGCCTTTGTTTCCAGGCCCAACTGTAACTGTGTAAGAGTGTCTTTGAAATGAATGACCTGAAAATTAATTAATTAAGGCCCAGAACATCATTTCATTTATCCAGTCATGCAAAGAGGGTTACAAAGACCTGGTGTGAAAGGCACAGGCCCAAGATAGCTACATAAAAGAAATGATCGCTAAGGAGATGATGCCAAGAGAGTCTAAACAGGTGTCCCAGCCCATCTTACTGTCCCCTTCCTAGTGAACAAGCCACACCTGTTACTTATTTGTCATGCCTCTTCTTCCTAACCCTTATATTAATCACTCCCAGCTACCTCTCATTAGCTCCATCATTAGTCTAATTTATATGTGCTTCCCAGTCCGGTGTTCCCCAGTCCAGTCATTGAAGTCAGTCCTTGTGTTGTCAGTTCCTGGCCCAGAGTAAGTTCTCCTTTTAGACCCCTTGCAGTCTAATTTGATTCCCTGTTTCCGTCTGGCCCAATAAAGCCCCTTTTGTTTTCCTGCCCTTGAGTCCTTCTTCCCTTGCATCCTGACAACAAGGTCTAGATTGTGATAGGCTGTCATGGAAAAGTTATAAAATACCTTCCAAAAGATCTTCAAAAGTCTCTTATACTCAAGGCGTAAGGCTTACACCTATCTGTTCCACAATAGACAGTTTATGATTGTGAAGCTAAAAAAGGTCACGTGTTCCCCTTCACTACCCCTTTGACAGGTTCTGAGAAAGTGCTCATATCCACTTGGTACACCCACGGATTTACAGAGATGCCCTTGACCTTAAACCCTGTTGGTTCCACGAACTGTCAAGGTTCAAAGCACATTTACGCCCATACGCACTTTTTTCAGGTAGCAGGTGACGGTGGAGTTCTGTTTGTTCTAGTGAAGGACAGCTATAAAGAGGCCCGTAAATTCATGGAAGTTCCCCACAGTGACGCAGAGCGCTGCTTGGTGTCTCCAAAAGGATAAGGTTTCAGGCCGTAAAAAAGGGCATAAAATAACAGGAGCAACAGTGCAGAGCCAGCCATGGAAGCATGCTAAAAATCCTGAATTTTTACTTAATTTGTCAAATGTTTTACTTTTATGTGCTGTTTTTGATGTAGTAGTGATATCATTTCCTGTGTCAGAAAGTAGCAAATTAGCCCTTAGATGGGAAAATATGAACTACCATGAGAGTCATTATCCATTATCTTATTGAGGGAGAAAAACTACCTTAGCTAGTGAGGGTGGGTGAACAAATTAGAGGTTTATGGGATAGTGTCACCCCCAAGCCCCCCCCCGGCCTCCAAACAAGTAAATTACCACACCGGCTGTGTTCAGTGGTAGAAAAGGCACAGTGTTGCAGCAGTCTAAATTCAATCCAATGATTAGTGCCGATGGTTACCTTGTGAGGTATCACCGGTGCAACGGAGGGGACAAAGAGCCAGCAGAGCCAGAGGAGGGAGTGGGACTGCACTCCGGATAACAGGAGGAGAGTGCCTTGCATAACTGCAAAGGCAGTTACAGCTCCAAGAAATCGCTCACAAACTACAGGACAGGCTGAGCCCAGGCTGCAGAGCGGATGGCAGCCGCCCTGCAAGCCAGACGGCCAGGATGTCACCTTTCAGCTGCCTTTCAGAGCCCCCACAGTGGCTGCCCTCCCCCCGTCAATGTTAAATAATGAATCCCTCATAACTGAAAATCCTTCGCATCCAGCCACATAGCTATTATTTTGCACGCGCATGATTCTGCATAATTCTACATGATTCTGCAGAACTGCATGTTATCATTAATCATTATACTGTAACATGGTTTTCTTTGTCTTTCTGCCTGCAGCAGTGATGATCATTTCTGCTGGTCATTACAATTGATCGCATTGGAATGAGTGTCATGCTTTGTGCATAAAATATTATTCTTTGTATATATGCATAAGAAAAATATATGAAGGCTGGTGGAGGTCAAAAAAGCTATTGCAAAATCTACTTATCAAAGAAGTTTTGTGATATTGTATGATTCTGAATTTTGATGGGAGCAGAAGTGGTCAGCAGAATCGCTAGCAGTAAGCTCCCACGAGGCGCAGCGGAATGACATGATGGGCAGTACCAAGGGTGATCAATCATTCACAGCCTCATTAGCCTCGTTAGCTCCCACGAAGGGCCTTCCTGTGCGCCCGCAGAGAGAAAGTGGAGGATTGAGGAACCAGTGTTTTTCATCTCCATGTCTCCTTGGTTATCGGGGCAAGGTCATCTCCCTGTATCAAATACACTTGTTCAGAGTGCCAGCACAGGCCATAGACTAAAGTGGCACAGATTAGCAGCTGGGAAGAAGGGTTCTACTGCAAGCTGTGTTTCTTTAAGACGATGCCCTTTATGTCGAAGGGTCAAAAGGTGTCTCATTTCTTACCAGGAGAATTACCTGATAAACCATATTACCTCTTTGACTAGATAACACCAACCCCCTTCCTCATTCTTTAAAAGATATCAAATTTACAACATTATGAACAGCTCTCTCAGTGTGCTTAAACTAACTGGGTTTCATAGGTTACTCAAATTATATTCCATGCCTGTTTATAAAAACCTACAATAAATTCATGTGATTAGTGGTGAGTGAGCGTGCCCTGTGATGTTTTGGCACCCCATCCTGAGTTATTCCCTGCCTCACATCCATAGCTGTTGTGATGGGCATCGGACCCCCGTGACCCCACAACATGGATGGATAGAAATTTATGCTAGGGCCAGACATATAAACTAGTCAATACATCTTCCACAGTTTAATAACAGTTCACAACGTTCAGTTTCAAATTCTGTGTGTATATGATTAGATGTTTAATCAATGCATTCTCGTTAAAAATCTAAGCCTTTCCGCACTCAAGGGTCATACTGTTCATGGATTTTAAGGGAAATAGAACACTACATCTTCTGGAATGCTGTAAGTCTGGGGTACTCTGTCATAGATGGGCTGGCTAGATGGATGGTTGGATGATCGGAGGGACGAATGGACAGACTGTGGATGGATAATTTTCCATGTTCTACATCGGTATCCAGGTCTGGCCACAATTCGCCCCTGAAATCACCACCACGTCATGCACTTTGTCATGATAGGTAGCTGGTTTGTGCTGGAGCGGCTGGTAATACTCTGATGGCAGTTTCACTCCGCAGGGCACCGTAACGGCAGAAGGCCTGCTTCATGCTGGGTTGGGCACCTGCTGAAATCTGGGTGCAGCATCGCAATTAACTATGCGAAGTTAGACTCCCCTACCACGACACATAGCCGTGTCCTGTTCTGGCCTGTTGAATGGATTTAGCTTACTCCATCTTACTCACAGGTACTCTCAAATGAGTCAGACACCCACAAAACACACCAAACAGAGTCTCAGCCCAGCTAATTTCAAGACTTCATTAATCAAAACAAATAATTAGAATATACTGCATAGCTACTGATCCTGATCTCTGTTAATTTATAGCCTCTGGTATCGAGGCTCAATTTTCCCACTAATGCTAAAATATTCGCCTCACCTCCTCAGGATTATCTGTCCTGTTATGCCATGATATGGATCGGATACGAAGGGATTACTCCGAACCCCTGGGCCCTGAGACACCCGGAAGCCCCCCCCCCCCGGCGGGCCATGTGACCTCAGGGGCCTGCCCCATCACGCCTCCCAGGCACCAGCCAGCATGTCACGACAGCCCTGGCGCTCTCCACAGCCGACGAGCAGAAGGCAGCTGTCGGCCTGGGGAGTCGTCACGACGAGGGCCGGAGATGACTCATCTCTGCAGATAATTCCCCCCCCCCCCCATGCGTGAACGCTCGCCCTACCACCGGTGTCTGTCTGTTCTACCCATGCCCTCATTTTCCCTCATTATTGCGTTCCCTCATGTCTCCCCCCTCCCCCCTAGCAGGAATGTTAGCAATTGCATTTGTCACGCTGGATGTCTACAGACACGCTAACGTGTGTTAGCGCTGATGCAAATACGAGCTGCCCATTTGTGGTCAGCGCCCCCTCTGGTCTATTTTATATTCATCAAAAAAAAACATAGCATTATGCTATTATCCCACAATGGCTCAAAGGCCGCTATGATTATTTCTCCAAAAAACTGCCATTGTTAGCTGTTGGTAGCTGTAAAAATTCCAACTTTCAGCACCCAGAGCTCAAAAAGTCTTCCTGTGCATATGATGGAGAGCCAGTGTTTTTTTAATATGTTACCCATGTAACACAAGAGGCTCCTACTTAAACACAAAGCGACAGGTATTTTAGGAACTGTAGCGACCTGGATTGATAACTGGTTAAC
>JAABNX020000088.1:1997149-2038004 GCA_015163995.2 Mormyrus lacerda
GCAGAGGTACACCCAGGGTAGAGGTACACACAGGGCAGAAATACACCCAGGGCATGGGTATACCCAGGGCAGGGGTACACCCAGAGCAGGGATACACCCAGGACAGAGGTACACCTAAGCAGGGATACACCCAGGGCAGAGGTACACCCAGGGTAGAGGTACACACAGGGCAGAAATACACCCAGGGCATGGGTATACCCAGGGCAGGGGTATACCCAGGATGGGTATACACCCAGAGCAGGGATACACCCAGGGCAGAGGTAAACCGCGAACAGAGATACACCCAGGGCAGAGGTACACCCAAGCTGGGGTACACCCAGAGCAGAGGTATACCCAGGGCAGAGGTATACACAGGGCAGGGGTATACCCAGGGCATGGGTATACCCAGGGCAGGGGTATACCCAGGATGGGTATACACCCAGAGCAGGGATACACCCAGGGCAGAGGTAAACCGCGAACAGAGATACACCCAGGGCAGAGGTACACCCAAGCTGGGGTACACCCAGAGCAGAGGTATACCCAGGGCAGAGGTATACACAGGGCAGGGGTATACCCAGGGTAGAGGTACACCCAGGGCAGAGGTACACACAGGAAAGAAATACACCCAGGGTGGGTATACACCCAGAGCAGGGATACACCCAGGGCAAAGGTATACCACGGGCAGAGATACACCCAGGGCAGAGGTACACCCAGAGCAGGGATATACCAAGGCAGAGGTATACCGCGGGCAGAGATACACCCAGGGCAGGGGTATACCCAGGGCAGAGGTACACCCAAGGCAAGGGTACACCCTGGGCAGAGGTATACCCAGGGCAGGGGTACACCCAGGGTGGATATACACCCAAAGCAGAGGTACACCCAGGGCAGAGGTATACTGTGGGCAGAGGTATACCCAGGGCAGGGGTACACCCAGGACAAGGGTACACCCAGGGTGGGTATACACCCAGAGCAGGGATACACCCAGGGCAGAGGTATACTGTGGGCAGAGATACACCCAGGGCAGGGGTATACCCAGGGCAGAGGTACACACAGGGCAGAGATATACCCAGGGCAGAGGTATACCCCGGGCAGAGAAACACCCAGGACAGGGGTATAACCAGGGCAGAGGTACACCCAGGGCAAGGGAACATCCCGAACAGCAGCCTTACAAACTCATATCTCAGAAACATCAGCATAATTTTATGTTTTTGCTGCTGACAGGTATTTGAATTATTATTATTTCTTTCAAGGTTACACAGTAGGGTGCCTCCGCTTTAATCCTGCTCAGCGTAATTAGCCTTAGCTTTAGCACAGCTGAACTCCGTGGGAGTTCAGCTGTGAACTTTCAGAGGCATTTTCCTGTTTTGTGGTGATAGCTGACGCCGTCTCCACACTTCTGAACTGGCATGGAGACAAACAGGGAGCACCACCCATAGAGAGCTGGTATTTCTGCATCCAATCAGAAATGGATACGGGCATCAGGTGAGCTCCCAGAATCGTTCCCTTCCTGCTTCCATGGCTGGGGTGGGGGTGGAGGGGGATCAGCACATGCCTGCCGCCAGTTGCCGCGGATGGGGATCTGCTGCCTGTGCCATCTGTGCCGCCTACCAGTGCCGTCTGTACTGAGCGGGACCCACAGGCTCCTCCAGGCTCCTTTGTGAAACCTCAAGGGACGTTTGGGCCCCCCTGCACTAGCCGTCATCTCCATGGCAACTGTGGGACCAGAGGTCATAAATTCTATGAGAAGTCAGTATGAAACAAGGGACTAGCAGGGAGCAGCCGGGTTGTAACGAGCCACAGGGGGACAGACTGTGTCACAAACTGCATCCAGCAGAACAGCAGTGGAAAAAAGGAAATGTCTCGACTCGCACACGGTGGCCACACAGAACACATCGACCAACCAGTCTCTTAGTGAACTCCGACCTGATTACCTCATATGCAAATCAGCCCCACCCAGTGGCTGAAATGGCACACAGCACATGTTTCATATGTAGCTTTGGAGAGGCTCTGCGTAAAATATTTAAAGGTATATTTTCATACCAATTCCCTCCCCTGTATTTTTCAGCCTTCAAAACCAAAGTGTTCTAAAGACAGCCAGCGGAGGATTTTCAGGGGTAGTCATCCAGAATACCGTGGTGTAGGGTGTCTGCATGTAGGAGTGCAGACCGGAAATCAGGTCAGGGCACTCAGTCTGCCATGTTGTTTGAAAGGTCACGCAGTCCCAGCATTTCATCAATGCCTCTAACACATTTTTGTTCACCATCATTGCACCAATTTTATCCCCCCACCTCCCATTCGGGACACGACGGCACTATGAAGTCAAAGCAAAACTACGAATGGCCAGTGTTGTGTAAGTCAGAGACATTTGGGGGTGCTTCTCCTTCAAACGCCGCCCACCCAGCCCACGTGTGAGTAAATCATTCACCCAGGGACGCTCACCTGCGAGCAGACTTTGGGTAACCATCTATGGCCAACGTCCAATGAAAAATAATAGCAGTTAATGAAAAAAGGAACAGTCTGTTAATAAATCATGAGGAAATCCCAAGAGCTTAGTGGTGACTGGCACCTCCGTCTGGCAAAAATGTGCTACAAAAAAAATTAGGGATGGGTATACATTTAGTGGAGTTTTCTTACAAGCACATCAAGATCAGAGACTTTTAATTTTATTTTTTGTCACGGGATCTAATTAACTGGATGTGTTTTCATCGAAGGATGAAAAAGAAAGCCGTCTGGCTTTGAGATGCATCCTTACTCCTCCTCAAAAGCTTTGTGGGACTCTTAATTACGTCAGAGTTACTCTTTAAAAAACCAGTGGTAAACTGCATGAACACCTGAACAGATAATGTCATTTTCTCTCTGTCACATTAAAATTTGTTTTTAGTTGCCTTAGTCACTGAGTAGATAAGCAGGGTGTAATATGGAAACTGTAACTTACTGCATAAGCAGATCATTGTGTTCCATGTCTAGCTGGCCACAGTTCCTCTTTGAAGTCAGCGGCTTTTTGCACCAGTACAGTTAAAAACAAATGAAGAGGTAAATGATACATGTCACTCTTGTCACAATAACAAGTTTCCATGTCTCACGAGACATAACCAGTGGCCCCTGACTAGACTTCAGCGGTTTGAAAACATCCCTGTCATGTGCGAAGATTTAGGCAGCGGACCTCTGAAACACCTGATGAAGACTGAGGTGAGTGATTCCTCACTGTGTAAATAAAGAGATACCTTTTTTTCTGAACATGGAAACTGACACAATAATTCAACGTGATAAATGGAGAAGAATGTGCATTTTGACACCGCAGCAGTGAATAAGTTAGCCATTCGCTAATCGGGAAAAACAAACACGTGAAATCCACCCTCCACAAAGCAAATATTGAATTTTGTCCACATTTAATGTTAACAGAAGCACAGAGGTACTTCATCTAATCTTGATTCATTGCACAGTCTACATGTATCAGGTAAACCATGTCTGCACAAGATTTACATGTTTTGTTAGTAGCACATTTTAGACACCCCCCCCCCACCCCCACCACAGAGTGCACACCGTGCTCAGTAACACGCTCCATACTCTACTACTGGTCCCAGCTATTTCACACAGCATTTTGTGACCACACATATACAGTGTAAAAAAACACGTACAATCTGTATTCATATTTAATAAGGTACAGAGTACTGTAAATGTTATAACCTTAACATTCCCATGTTTGTTCATATTGTGTCCGTTGCTCTCCATATGTATCCACATATTCCTCTTGCCATATTGTGTATATTTAGAACATAAGAATATAAGAAATTTACAAACGAGAGGAGGCCATTTGGCCCATCGAGCTTGTTTGGGAAAAACTTAACTAACTATAACTCGATAAGATTTTGTTAAAATCTTATCGAGCTCTGATTTAAAGGAACCCAGGGTTTTAGCTTCCACTACACTAGTAGGAAGACTATTCCATACTCTAACTACACGCTGCGTTAAGAAGTGCTTCCTCAAATTTGTTTTAAAATGTTCTCCCGCTAATTTCCACTTATGGTCACGAGTTAGTATTTAAACTAATATTGAAATAGCCATTTGACTGAACAGCATCCAGACCTGTTAGAATCTTATATACCTGGATCATGTCCCCCCTTAGTCTCCTTTGCTCCAGACGGCTTAGGCCACGCACCGCCATCAGGCGTTCAGACAGCTTAGGCCACGCACCGCCATCCAGCGTTCACGCGGATTGGGCCACATACCACCATCCGGCGTTCAAACGGTTTGGGCCACGCACCGCCATCCGGCGTTTAGACGGCTTAGGACACGCACCGCCATCAAGGAGGCATTGCCAGCCCTTTGGATGTGAGTCGACTCTGTGCAGCCACTTGCTAAGTGCAGGGGCAGCTCTCAGGCTGCAAGGACCTCAGGGACATCCCGCACGGACATCCCGCTTTTCTGGGCACTATTCCCAGACCACAATTAGGACTTTGGGCCCTTATTTTCTTATTTGGACCTGGACAGATGAGCATGTGGGAAAGCCTGTGTTTATTTTATCTCGGCTGAAGAAAGCCGATCATGTACCCCGACTTACAGTAAACATTTAGTCTACAGTATCTGTTGTTGCGATTGTAATAATACCCTGTGAGAGGCCATCCATCAGGTAGTGGCTGAATGGAATGGACCTCCACCCTCCTGTTTGCCTGCTTTGGAGCCAGTGGGTGCTCTGGGATCCATCTTCACTCTGCTGGACGTGGAAAAAGATATGACAGTCATGACCTCAATAGACTTCAGCAGATATCAGGCAGCGGCAGGCCTCTCCTTCTTCAATCAATGAAGAACAAAACAAAAACAAAAGTGGATTCCCTGATGCTGAGATTAGTTCTGCCATTTAAACGGTTGCCATGGGTAACAGATCAAGCATTCTGTATAATATATTTTCTGTAGCATTAGGATGACCCCATTAATAAGAGATTGGAGCCTGTCTTTGCCAGCACAACTGAAGAGGCCAAGGTGCCTGTCACAGCATGGACTTTGTCCAGTGCCACTAAGAGCAGCCTGGCCAACATTCCCCTGACACAGGGCTGCTGGTGTCTGTGGCAGCACCCTTAAAGAGAAGGTCAAAGGTCAGACTGAACAACTACTAAATGCCACCTTAATGAAGTGCCCTGCATTTACTCCCTGCAGTGTCGAGGTCTGGATTCGACATTCCAACACACTCCCAAGAAGGCCTGCTCTGTCCTAACTGTGCCATGTTTGCCCCTAGCCAAAGGTCTTTTGTTTGCTTGGAGGTACTGAAATGTTGTCCAGCAGCCCATTTTCCTCTGGCAATGCCATCTGTCACCAGCCTGGGGACACCACCCCTTCCCCCAGTCTGTGAGATGGTGGGGCTGGGATAGGCATGTAAATACATTTACATTTACAGCATTTAGCAGACGCTCTTTTCCAGAGCGGCTTACAACCAGTGTTCTTCGACCTATAATCGATCTAATCTAAAAATCAACTTTTTGTCACTGTCATCAAGATTAAGTTAGCGCTGAGTATGATTTATTATATTAAAAAATCTTGTTAGGAAAAAACAGTGCACTAGAATAAACTGTACTAGGATTTTTATTCTATTTTTAATCGCGAGAGTGGACAGTAAGGGGGTATTAGTCACCTAGGTACTACTTGAAGAGGTGTGTCTTTAGACGACGCATGAAGACAGGAAGAGGAAGTTCATTCCACCATTGAGGAGCCAACATTGCCAAAAGTCTTGATGCATGTTGTCCTGTTTTAAGTGTATACCACACCTAGGCTGCCAGAATTGGCCAGGGATTTGAAGGCAGCTTTTAAGGGGGGTGGATTTAAGACCGTCAGTTATGCAGCATGTGGGAGACACAGATAACATTCTGCGAGTAACAGCTTAGAGGTTTATTGTGCTGCTGAAATAATGCTAAAATATAAGGAAAAATAATGAAATAGGCAGCAACGCCAAGCTGTTATAAAAGGAAACAGACAGCTTTAGAAAACCTGTCAGTCTGTGGCAAAGAGAATCAGTCTCTGAGGTACACAATCCACAGGTGACTAGGAAAGAGACCGCCTGCAGGGGGCAGAACAGTGACCAGAACTGCCTGCAGGGGACAGGAAAGTGACCAGGACCGCCTGCAGGGGGCAGCTTAAGTTAAATCTGAGGTTTTACAACTTTGACTAGCATGTTGCATATTTGCATTAGGTGTGCCTTGTCGTATAATTAAATGGTTAAATCTAAACAGTTCTAAAGCAAGATAAAACCTTGTATGTGGTTCATTCACTTCGTTTTTAGAGATTAAAAACGTTAACAAGAATCTCTAGTTTTCATTCTTGCTTTTACTTTTTTAATACTCAAGTACAATTTAATGCGGTACTTTTTTACTTTTACTCAAGTGTGATTCTGTCTGAATACTTTTACTTTTAATTGAGTAAAATTTTCACTCATTACTTGTACTTTCACTTGAGTAACATTTTTGAGTACTTTTTACACCTCTGCCACCTGCAAGGGGGAATGACCGTCAATGTGACAGCGGAGGCCATCTTGGTTATCTTGCTACTTTTTCAGAAATAATAATTATTATTACTTCTGATGATTCTGATGAAGGTGGGTGTCACGTATGGCCAGGAAGCAAGCGACGGAAGCCATGAATATGCACAAAAAGGGGTTTATTCATGGGGAACTCCAACACAGAGACACGTAACGTCAGTGACCAGACTGGGGAAACAAACTGAAACGTGAATTAAATACACTGAACTAATGACAGCAAGAGGAAACAGCTGGTGAACACGGGAATTCCACATGGGATAGATGAGGGGGCGTGGAACACGGGAGGAGCAGACGAGTGGGGCATGACAGTGGGGGTGGTGGGGGTGTGGGGTGGGGGTGTGGGCGCAGCATATTTGCTGTCGACAGCCAGACAGGGAGATTTATCAAAAGCATCTATCACAAAAACTGCCATGTTATTTATAACTGAGGCAGCTTTCATAGGCCAGATGTCTGTATACCTGGATTGTGGGCTGCCTCTCCAGCCTGTGAGGATGACACTGGCGTAATGTGATAATCCCAATAAAAAGTCGGTTTGACAGAGCTCATGTTTAGACAGCGAGATGATGGTGAGTCTCTGCAGTGCAGAATAGCAGATTACACACAGAGGTAAAGACTGAGGCACTAAGTCTCAGCTAGAGTCATACACGAGACTCCCCCCCCCCCCATTTTCACTGGCACTGAGCCAGCACGGTTTTCCCAAATTCATGTGGTGTCACTGCCATTCAGATGTTCCCCAAATTACAAAATTACACATATATGCAGGAAAAATAGCCTCCCATCCATTGTTTAACCACTTATTCTGGTGACTGGAGCACAACGCTGGGGCCCATCCGGGCAGGATGTCAGGCCATGACAGGTCATGCATGCAATCACACGCCACAGGCAACACAGGGATGCAGATCAGCCTGGCCACATCGCTTTGGACTACAGGAAAAAACAAACAGACAGAAAACTCTGGTACTACATGAGGGGAGCAGAAGAGGGATTTGAACCACCAACCCTGGAGGCAACAGTGCTACCCACAGAGCCTCCTTCAGGAAAACATGCTGTTTTGTATTTCTCCATTTCAGACACCCCACCAATTTCACAGTGAGCCCCTCCCCAGAAAACAATCTGGAAACACTACCAGTACACAGTATTAGAGAGTGAAACAGTGAGTATAAGCCTGAGGTAAAGACAATGATAGTCTGCAAGTTATACGACATGAGACACTGCAGAAGAGTAAATTGTTTGGTATTCACCACAGAATCACAGAGCGCCACATCCAGTCACATCTCCGGCAGACAGGTCGTCCTGATGCAGCCAGGAATGCAGATAAGATCAACACCACTCTACTGTCCCAGAATATTCTTAGAGACATTGGTGCTTAATGAAAAGCAGAAACCATAATAACTGTCTCTCAATAAAACTGCAAGAAGGCACATGTGTTTTCAAAACAAAACAGTCTAATTACTTCCAGGGTATTCCATCCTTATGAGACAGGTGACCTTTGCATCTGTTCTGATATTGATCCACATGCTTCCCTGGGCTGGAGCACCATCCTCCTCCCCCAGAAGCTCTCTTCTGTGCCAGCACTCTCTGAGATGGACGATGCTAATAATATTGGCTTTTCATTGGTTCATTTTTGCCTTTGAGGCTTTTCATACTGCTTGGATTTCTCTGTTAAATGGTTGAACAGTCTCTCGGAAAAAACAGCACTTTAATATTTAAGGGTGGAGCTGATTAGTTTGTAGCTTTTCTCCATAGCGATAAGAAAAGATATGTGGACTGTGAAACTGTGGACCAGTTATTAGGATGAACTTTGAATCACTTGGATCACCTAAACAAGTTTGGGTGGGCTGGTCTTTGGTGTTAAACACAGGTTGTCAAGTTAGTTGATTCACCATCACACTTCCTCGCACTGTCCAGGTCTCTAGCACTGTGTACGAATTCAGAATTAATAAAAAACTTTCATGACACATTATGTAGTTGGTGACTATTGTTTTTTCCCAAATATTACACCCCACTTAGAGTGTTTGCTTTTCTGAGAATGTAGATGCATAAAAAATGACTTGGAGACAATGACAGGAATCACCCCTTTGTAACCACAAGCCGCGCTGCACCCACCTCTTCCTGGATATTATTGCCCTCCTGGTAAAACTATAACTGTTTAAAGTGAAGGTGCAAGGCCAACAGCGTCTGTGTCTGCTAATAGATCCAAGGTAATTTACCATGCACCCTCATGAACTCATATTAAACGATGATCATAATACAAGACGGCTATACCGGCTGTCTGCAGCCCGTAGGCATACATGCGTGCGCGGTGTGAACTGCAGAAGGTGAACAGACGGTGAGGAGGTCAGCATGTCTTTCCCTTGGCTGATACAAACCGACCACTGCGTGAGGATTTACAGCACACAAAGGGGTGAGGTCACAGTGGGTCGTGGTGCGTCACGAGTTCGCCTGGGCTTCCCCTTGGGAGTGTGATGGAAGGGCCAAAACATTTACCGGGCATCCTATCGTCATGTCAGAATCGACAGCCTTCAGAGCAGCACTGAAAATACCCTCACTGCACTCCTGGCTGACAGCTGCCTCTGTCCACCTGACCTTAGACCCTCGGAAAACTGCATTTCCATGCAGCATGTTAGAGCAGTGTAGGCCAAGGCAACGCTAGCCAAGTGCGTCACGCTAACAGAAAAGCAACATGACTGCAGCAGCCTGTAGCCTAACCAACAAAGGCAACGTCAGCCAAATTAAAATATCGTAACCCACTGCAGTAGTCAGTCAGTAGTACATAGCAGCAATAAATGTGGGACGATATCATGAGTACAAATATAATTAGGCTTGTTTGTGGTAGCATGGAATTATCTTTATTATCGAACGTGCACTTTCTCTGTAAGCGTCTTTGAGTTTGTGTAAAAGCACTATATAAATAAAATGTATTATTATTAATATTATTATTATTACTATCTATTTTTGTCATATATGCGAGTGGATAAAAAAAAATTGAACATCCACAACCTGACTCCTGAATGACCCTAACCCATCTGGTTTGTGCCAACCATCCAATTCAATGGTGCGATGGAAAATTTTATCAAATATTCTGTGCCCTACTAGACATCCTCTACAAAACACTTCTATGGAACTATGTTAACTAAAATGACAGAAGGTGGGAGGGGGTTGTGGGTGAATTTCACTTTATTTACTGGAGACAGAGACACAGCGACTCTTTCGTATTGGAAAGGGAATGTGCTGGCTAATTACGCAAAAAGGCACGGTCCTTTTCTGAAAGGGTGAGATTAAGCCCACATTCCCTGACCTTTTTCCAGTGTCCCAGAAAATTACCTTAAATAATGAAGACAATCCCATTTGGATTTCACTGCGTTGTCTGCACTGCATGGTGTTGCTATGTTGCTGTCCCTGGTAATTAACTGACATTCACGTTTTGGCAAGATAAAACCTCACAGGGCTCTCTGTAAATGTCTTTTTACATAATCATGTAGCTGGCTGGAAAAGTATATGACCGATTTACAATGTTCTGGAGTTAGTCTGTTCTGGAATATTGCTTGTATATGTAACATGTCAAATAATGCTATACTGTCAGAAACACTGATACTTCTTCATGCAATAGAGACTTTATCGTAATTCATATAAAAAACTAGTGTAAGAAAACGTAAAAAATAAAGATAAAAGAAATCTTTGCTTTGAAAAACCAAAATGATCCTTGTGCCACTCCTGTTGAATGCTAACATGTTAAATCTTTCTGGCTATGAATTTAGGCTGCCATCTAGTGGCTGGAAGGCGAAACAACCAAAAAGGGAAATAATTTTCTTCCAGCCCTGATGAATGTAATAATGCAAAGCTATCTAAAGCAACAGTGTGTGTCCTTTTTATTCTAAGGCGTTTTTGAGCTCATGAACATTATTATGGATAGTGTGTGGAACAGCTGCTGTGCTCATACTGTACAGGTTGCCCATTTTCCGATAATCCAGGAACACTAATGATCGTGCAGTCGGCACATGGAATCATAAAACTTTTAAAACATGTGATAACAAGCATAGCATTTTACAAGGGAAGAGTCCCGGTGAGCGAGATTAATCAGCAACTCACCCGTTAATCTTAAAACAGCACTCACTAAACCTAAACAGCAGCCAACCTGCAATTCAGCATTGCCCGTTTAACCCCCACCCCCGACCAGCAGCCCCCCATCGCCTCAGTCCTGGTGAGCTCCAGAGATGGGTTCCAGTGGGACGCCATGCGAGATAAATCAGGAGATGGATGGTGGGCTTTTTAGGTATTTTGTGATGCTGGTGAGCGCCAAGGCCAGGAAGACGTGCACAGAGCAATTTGGAATGAATTAACAAGCAGCTAATATGTCACAAGGTTGTAAATGAGCTCCGAGCAGCAAGAGGGCGCCCAAGAGCAAACAGAGCAAAGCGCCACAGCAGACGGCTTACACACAGGGTCCTTCCTTCTGCCCATAAATAATTTATGCTGTTTACAGTCTGCTCAATATAACCATCATCAGTCCTATCGCTTCATCATATTGTTATGCTTATCTTACAGAAAGTTACTCCTGATGTTGTATATGTTTATATCATAACCGAGTTGTTGTTATATGCCCCTTAGCGGTTGCTTTTGTTCAAATCGATCAATAAATTACACGGACGGCTGTGTCAGTGAAGCTTCTAAGCATCTCGCTCATGGGGACAGCAGGATGTCCTTAAGCGTCGAGATGTTTTCTTTTCTCCTCAGCCGGTTTTGTCTTACCGGGTAGTATGAAATAGCATACTCAGAAAAAAATAGCTATTGCCTGCCCTCCTGCCTGCTCGCCACAACCTTGCCGTCACCCCCCTACCTCCACCCGCTCTACCTACTCAAATTACATAACAGCTTGGCACCCCTTCACACTGGAAACGCCAGGACCCAGTCAAGGTGGGCTATTTTTGCACGCCATCGCCCAAGGTGTTGGGAGCAGAATCTACACGTCCTTTTCTCATAAACAGCTCTATGGGAGGCAACTATGAAGCTCTACCCTGCATCTCAGTACAATAGCTCACCTAACCCGGCAACAGCACCATCTGCAGCAGCAAAAGGTTCTGTCAATCGACTGCAATCCTAGCAATACAGACACTTCACAAATAAGACTGGCCGGCGGAGGTGCCCACGTTTAAGGTGGATCACACGGGTTGTGTGGGGAGAGGCCTACTTCTGAAAACAAAAGAGATGACAAACTCAGATGTTCTAGATCAATAATACCCTGTTCCGGTCCTTCAGGACCCACAGACGGCCCAGGTTTTTGCTCCCTCCCAGCTCCCTGAGCAAAGATATGGACTTTTTGCAGGTCCTCAGGGACCAGATTGAGAAACACTGTTCTAATAGTTATGCTTTCATAAAAGGTAATAAAAATTTTGAGGATTCAAGGGGAGGGGGCAGCCTGAACAGCATCCAAAAACGACTCCTTACTATCTGTGGTTTTAAAATAAACAGAAATGCAGCTCAGTTTCATACAAAACAGCTTTGAGCAGCTTGGTAGCTCAGCAGACAGACACCTTCAGGTAGGAGTTTGGATGGTGATCAGCCTCAGGCCCCAATCTGAATGAATTTGCATATCAGCCCAGTTTTCATGGAGATTTCCCCTCACAATCCAGCTAAATGCTCACTTCAGATGATGTATGATTCTATGAATAACAGCACGATTATTCTAAGAGCTCTCCTGTCCAGAGTGTACCCAGTTTCTCAGGACAGGGTCTGGACCTCCAGAAACCAGACTGAGAAACTGGTAACTGAATCGCACATCCCTGAAACCAAAATGAACGATGATATGAAATCTGGAAAACAGCCGACGTCTCTTTTTCTTTAGAATATCTACACCTACAATTACATTTGCTTCTAGAATAGAATAGAATAGAATAGAATAGAATATCCACTTGCATATATGACAAAATATTGGAAGCAATTTAACCAAGTACACTTCTCAAATGCACAACCTCAGCATCACCTCACATGAAACTCCAATCTGGTCTCATGTGAAGTTCTTTAACTTGTAAGCCCTAACACAGGTCATGACTCGGTCATTTTCAGCACTTTGATTATATCTGTTGTGCCGATTGATCCAAGGTGGTTCTGAAGGCGAGCTGTTTTGCTGCATTTTTCCAGACGCCTGCCGAGTGCGCCGCTGTGCCAAGGAACATTTCATGCTAACCACAGGCAGATCATGTCGTTTACTTTGAAAACTGTCCACTTGATAAACAGAGCAAATGTGATGGGCGAAAAGTCTGAAGGTAAACAGAGAAGGGGAGCAAATGCTGGACACTCCCCCGTTTGCAGAAAGCGCCGCTTCATGGAATCTGTAACGAATCCTGAAATCCTGGAACAAAAGCTCTGCTAAGTCATGATAATCATACAAGGAAAACAACCTTTGGCATGGGCTCAGTAGAGAATTCAGCTTTTGTTCTTTGGACTTCGTCTGCATGGGAAAAGACAATGAAGTTCAAGTCTGCCGAGAGCTCTTAATCATGTAAGTATATTTTTAGTTAAAACAAACTGTCTTGAGTTTATTTCATAACCATATTTTTCATCGTACAATGTTATTTTATATGAAGAACCAAATACACAGCCCATAGTCAGGAAACTCTATTGTTTGTGATTTCAAATTGAAACCAAGTGCAGTGCAGTGCAAGCTAAGACCCTGGGTTCCTTTAAATCAGAGCTAGATAAGATTTTAACAACTCTGACCTATTAGTTAAGTTCTCCCCAAACGAGCTTAATAGGCCGAATGGCCTCCTCTTGTTTGTAAATTTATTATGTTCTTATGACAGCTGACTTTAGTTATACTAAATTGCAGAGAGTATCATATTCAGTACATAGCCTGTTTATTTTAGTATAACCAATGACTGTTTGTTTTGATAATAAGCTGATTTCTCTAAAACATTCATGCTATGTTTTCAGTTTAACAGGGACATGGACTGAGCCAGTGTACTTGCTGAAGGAAAAGTAATGCTGTAGTAGGTTACACCCTGGAACTGGGACCAAATTCGCTGTGAGGGACCAGCAGCTGCACCCTGTGTGTTTGTCTAATGGAGCCTGCTGCAGCAAACTGACAGCTGAATACCTGTAGAGCCTGTAAGCTACTATCTGATAAAGATCATTGCTAAAATTAATTAATGACAAATTATGAAACACCAATAACATTGTTATTTGGATAACAGACAGAGCCCAACCCTTTTTTCAGGGTCCTAAGCAAAATTTCATTAACCTAGTTGTCATTTGTCGTTTTCTATCCCATTTTGACAGGCAGATCAGTTGGGTGGGGGCCTCGTGGTGGCTGCTTAATTTTTTTTGATGTTAAATAATTTCGTAAGAGCTGGAATACTAGAAATACTGGATTACGAGCTGCACATGCTTACATAAATGGATCAATTCTGCCATCTAGTGGTAAAAAAAGAAAAACACGAAGTTACAAAACGGAAGTAGGACTGTCACAGATCACGTGTTTTCTCGCGTTGCTTTTTTATGGCCTACATGTAGGTTCGGAACCTCTCCTTAATTTTGTAAAATGCTTATGAAATGACGTTTTGCTTTGTCATTCTGCAAGCGATTACAAAAAATGACAACTCTGCTGTGATTAGGTACACTGCTTAGCTTACTACTAGTATCGTTTTTGTGTGTTGAGTTTTATTTACCGTTTGGAGTAATGCAACTTCTGATCTGATATATCGGCTATGCCGGATGGCTGTCTTTGGTTTATTGGAAAACGACGTAATACGTAGGATTCTTACGCTACGAGTGGTGTGAATATTTGTTCAAAGTTTGGGGGTTTAGTTAACCATTTTCACATTGATTTTGTGTTCCAAATAAACGGGATTTCTTATCACGACCACAAGGCAAACATTTTCTCCTTGTATACGTCACGACGATACGTAATGACGCAATGCGTACCGTACGTAAATTTGATTGTATAACTTTTATTCCAATATTTTGGTCTTGTTAGGGAAACATCATTAGAAAAGATTTAATTTTTCTCTTTTAGGAATCAACCCCTTTATGCGATACAGCACATTGAATAGTACTGATGCTACCATGACAGAAGTCCCAGTAATTGTGGATGGCGGATTGGCAACAGAACTTGAAGCTGCAGGCCTGAAGATACAGGTAACATGACACAGACACAGAAAAAGCATGATTACGGTATAGGAAGATGTGTGATTGATGATAGGATCTGCTGAAACAGGGCGACCCCTTATGGAGTGCAAGAATACTGCACAGTAACCCACAGGCTGTCAAGAGCGCCCACTACAGGTAGGGTCTACAAACCCCCTGAACTGACTTAGTTTGTGTTCTATTCTTTGTTTCACTCACCTGTGCTTGCCAGTGTAGTGATTTGTTAGGATTTGTTTTGAATTATCATGGACTGTGAATCGCTGTCTGATTTAACCCAGTAGGTAAATTAACCAGTGGGAAGTTGAGTTAACCACGTAAATGTAAATATTGCAAAACTGACTAACTGCAGTGTGTTACAATGATTTTGATAGCTTGTAAAAACAAGGGGCATTTTAGCAAATTACAAAGTGCAGCAATGTTTGCGTAGATTTCTTCAGAGTGGTGCAGATGTCATCGCGACGGCCTCCTATCAGGCTAGCATACAAGGGTTTGTCCAGCATCTGGGTGTCTCAGTGGAACAAGCCAACCAGCTACTGATGTCCAGTGTGCATCTGGCCAGACAGGCACTGCTGGAGTTTGTGGCCAGTGCCCCTCCTTCCGGTAAGAGTGGCGAGTCGCCGTAAAGCATTGCTTGGCTTGGGCGTGGTCTCAGCTTTTCTCCAGCTGTGGCTCACCCTAATCCAACACAGGCTGCAGGACAGGTTGGTTTTGGAAAGCTGTTATTGCGTAATATGATGTCTTTAATTCAATGAATGAATCAAACAAGACAAACATTCCAATCCTTCACTTTACTGGTTATATCTTATTAAAAAACCGGGGTTAAAGAACAGGCCAGACAAGGCAAGAGCTACACATGGTGTCATCTTGCTCTGGAATTTACCATATGCCTGCATATTTACTGGTTCTGCTAGTTCCAGCAGGCACTACATTAAAGTCAGAAACTGTGATCCCAGTGCTTTTAGTATAAACGGAACTGAAACGTAACTCGGACACTTCCAGCCACGGTGGCCCTCCCTAACTCATGCTGTACGTATCACCGTGGATCTCCCCCACCCCAGGGGACAGAGTGCCTATGGTGGCTGGTTCTGTTGGGCCTTATGGCGCGTTCCTCCATGACGGCTCTGAGTACTCAGGAGCTTATGACCAGGACATGACTGTTGAGGTGAGTCAACCAATGCTGCTCTCAGTCCCGGTCCTGCACTGCACAAGGCCGGCAATCACCAGAAGAATCTTCTCTGGTCTTAGGAGCTGATGGCCTGGCATCGGCCAAGGCTGCAGTGCCTTGTTTCTGCAGGGGCTGATATTATCGCCATGGAAACCATCCCTAGCCTGAAAGAGGCAGAGGCCTTGGTAGAACTTCTGCGGGAGTTCCCTGCTTCTAAAGCCTGGCTCTCCTTCTCCTGTAAGGTAAGCTCTGTGGCTGAGTGACATTTCCAGCTGCTCTTGATTTCTGTGCCTAGAACTATAACAAACAGCTACTCAGATATCTGATAAACGAAAGGTTTGAGGACCCAGGAGGCATCAAAAGGGCTTTACGTGGTGAACAAAATCATCTGAAATGTCTTCCAGGACGAAAAACACATTTCCAATGGCAGGTTGTTCTCAGAGGCGGTGCGGCATGCCCAAAGGTCCCAGCAGCTGGTTGCCGTTGGGGTAAACTGCTGTGCCCCCCCCCTCATTGAGCCGTTGCTGGTTGGCGCTGGTCCTCTTCGCAGCCCTGACCTGAGCTGGATCGTTTACCCCAACAGCGGGGAGGAGTGGGACCAGGACGTCGGGTGGGTGGAGTCAGGCGCTGGCCTAAAAAAAAAGATCTCCCCAAACTCTCAGGAGGTAGACAGCATGTATCTTAATCGGTCATGATTCTAAGACATTTCTCTGCATCACTATTTCAGATGGAAAACATCAGAAAGGAGGACCTCCTTTGCCAGGCTTAGCACGCGGTGGCGGGAACTGGGAGCATCCTGGATCGGTGGGTAGGGCTCATGTGACGGTGAAGAGCAGCAGTCAGCCGTAACGCATCACACGTGTAGCATTCAGCAGAACGGCCTCTTGCAGGGGGGTGCTGCCGCGTCAGCCCGGCGGATATCGCCGAGCTGAGATCCCACCTGGAAGGGAACCCAGTCACCGGAGCTAGCTGAAACCCAAAGCACTACAGCCTTGCAGTGATGACATCATGGCGTCACCCAGAGATGGTGGCCAAGCGACCTACTACAAAGCCTTTTCTTGACCGAACTAAACCTATGGATAAAAAAATAAACCATGTTCGTTTCAGTGAAATAAAACACTCAATCTGTTCAAAGTTTTATTTTTAATCAAATAAGGGGGGGAAAAAAAAACAAATGTACACTAATGCCACATTTATACATGGGGGGGGGGACTATGGAGCAGAGAGCTTGACAATTTCGGGGGATAGTGGAATATGTATGGGTTTATATAACATAAGGAAGCGGATGAGCGGCCTGATCTTACTGATATCTCATATCCTACAGGGCCTTTTTCACAGGCTATACCTTAGTACATTCAATACTGTGATTACAGTGTAATACAGTGAACACAGTACAATTACTCTGCCTCACTGAGAATCCTTTTGTTACCTTTACACTTTGAACACAACTGGCTTTCAGTGTAATCAGAGTATCGTACTTCTACAGACACAATCGGTAACATAAAGTGTGCCAAGTCACATTGTCAGACTCCAGCTCAGAAAGAAGTGTTGAAATGTCGTCTTCCCGCAAGCTAGTAGGACGACACTGCTGTGTACAAATGGTGTTAAATCCACTCGTACCCAGGCACCTGCCTTATGCTAATCCCCACATCTTACCGATATGTAGATAAATGAAGACTGTGCCACCTTTGGGCCAATGTGATTGAGAAATTGAACAGTCTGATTCAGGGGTATGAGGAGCAGACGGACAGGGTGCACCTTCTCCCAGAATCCCCTGCAGAACCCGTGCTCTCACTCATTGCTGTCCTCGTCTATTTCACTGTCTGGGGACCCGCCGTGTCCATACTCGTAGGTGTTGGACAGGCGTTTCCAGTTGACCTCTTTGTGATAGCCCGTACTTAGAGAGTGGCTCAGGTGACCCAAGGACTTGGCGGAGTGCTTCTCCTCAAACCCGACCGCCCTCTCTGCCCCCTGATGCTGAAGGTCGTGCCGAAGGTTCTCCAGGTTCAGAGCCCAAGGGCCCAGCTTTTGCCAGTTCACCCTCTGGAAGGCCATGATGCAGTGCAGGTTCCCGCCGACCTGCCGGATACACGGAACTGTTAATGGTTCTTACTCTGTGAGGACACCTGTTTAGGAACCCAAGTTCCTGGTTGTGCCCAAGGAAGATACAAGTTAGCAATCTAAAACCAAGCTTATGTGAATAACTTCTTAATAATCATCTCTACCTGGAAAAACAAAAGATAACATTAATGACTTCTCAGGATCATACTAAGAATTTTGCCCTCAAATTTCAAAATTTGCACAATTCCTTTCAAGACTTTCAACTAATAGATCCCACCTTATCAGGAGAAATGTTTAGATTCATGCAACACTTGGCTAATTGGAAAAAACCCACAAACCTTCTTGGTTTTGCGATACTGAATTCCCCTTTCTGTGTGCCGAATATCTATATATTCCGGATTTTGTGTGTTAAGGTCGGTCACAATGTCCATCCACCTACACAAAGCAGATTCAGCGAGACACAGGTGAGATTGTTGCTGACAGGAAATGCTTCATGGCCACTGCAAATCAGAGACTGACTTTTTACAGTGGATGGCTGGGTGCTTCCTGCTCGGTTCCCCAATGAGAATCCAGAACTCCATCTCGCTGTTTGGGAGTGGACCCCTAAAGAGAAACAGGAAATACAGCACAGACTATCATTTTGAGAGAAATCATCTGATGCAAAGTGTAACATTTTCACTCATTATGATTCAGCAAAGTGTATGGTTTTGATGTATGTAGATTAATAATAATAATAATAATAACAACAACAGATACTTTATTGATCCCTGTGGGGATATAATACTTATGGATGAGCTAATATTTTTGGGTGCATATTGGTGTTTTATTAATAACTAAATCACTAAGAACTTAATCCCTGCCAAAAGATGCCTACCTGTATGCTTTGGCTGCTTTAAGTGGAGTGGCCTCGAAGCCCAAGGGGCAGAAGTAGTGATTCTGACAGTGGTAAATGTAGGCCATCGACTCATCCTTGAGACCTTGAGTCAACTTTGTCAGAGCTCCCTCCGCTGGCAAGGAGGCCACAGAGCACCGTGTTAAAACACAAATAAGCAAGAAGCTGGCCAAAATGTAGACAGCAGCAGAATACACTCTTGGCAAAGGCATCAGTTACAAGCTTATCATAATAGCATAACATGTACATATCATTAAGATGCTACAGCATGTAACACATTCGTAGACTGATGTGCAGTGTGGCACAACCATGCAACCTGTACCTACTAGAATGTAATGTTAAGGACTGTCGCTTGCCTGTCTCTCCAGCGGTCTTGTGTTTCCCATGGGGTTTATACAGAATGTAGGAACATCCCCGCACACGGAAATTGTCATTGATTTGTCTGAACCACCTATGGGAGTGGAGAGGAGCAGGATGAGAGCAGCCCCTTGACACCAAAAGGGGAGGGGACACACATCAGCCAATCAGAAGTGCGAGAACGGGGGCCGCGTACCGCATGAGGGTGGCGTTGCCGGTAAAGGGGCCAAACTTGATCTCCTCAAAGGGAGGCTGGAAGCCCAGGATATGCAATGCCTCCTCCTGGGAGATAGGTGGCAGGCTGCAGAAGCAAGACATGAGTCAGTACGCACCTTATCCTGCTCACCCTGCTCAGCACTAGAAAACAGCAGCGTAAAAGTGTGACCGCGTGGGGGGTAATGAGGTACTGAAGCCCCTCTTCCTCAAGACACACTGTCAGTAACTGACTGGTTTAACTCTACGGAGATCAAAATATTAACCAGAAGGAAATAGGTTAAACGGACAGACGAAACCAAAAGCAATTAACAATAATAATAAAAAAAACAAAAACACACATTGATGAATGAGTTTAATGTGTTCTTATCCATCCTTTTGGGGAATTTATGTGAGTCTAATAAAAACAAAAATGATATACAGTTGCTCCTCTACACTGGATGTCAGATTCTGATGAACCCATTGTAAGCAGAAAATATCACAAGCTGAATATGAATGATAATCACTGTAACTATATAATCCTAATTGAAAAGTAAATAATAATAAAAAAAAAAAAAAACGGGCAATACGTTGTTTAAACACTGTGTGAGATGTTTACGCTCGCGATCGCTACAGAGACCGGAGGCGTGGCTGGGTATTGTATGGCGTATCACTGGCCCAGGATCACATGAAAATTCAATATATAGTGACTGCATCGTTATTGCGTCATGGTAAAGTCGAAATATCTAAGTCAAAGCATCATAAAGCGAATTGCACCGGTAATGCCATAGCCCATAACACTTCAGAAACAGAGAAAGCAACTGATTTCCGACTCCTTGGGAGATTTACCTCCCGGCTCCCAGCGTGCTGTACAAAAAATTCCAGCAGGATACCAATGATGAGATTCCACAGGAAGTCTTATACTGTGGACGACTGATGCAATACCTATGAAGCAGAGAGCAGACAGTGTCCCTGTAATGCACAGACAGCCCCAATGCACTTAACATAGGAACACAACATGGTACGTTCTGGGGGGGGGGTTGGGATTTACAGACCATCTTCTCAGGTCCAGCACCTTCCTCTGTTTTATTTCCTCTAGCGTAGCCTGTGGAGGGGCGTCCTGCAGATTCCTGCTGTGTTTATCAGAGGACTTCATCTTCTTGGAGCTGGGCTTCTTTGTGTTGGCTGTGATTCAGAGGCAATAAATATATGTTTATTAAACCCCCGAAAAAGGAAAAAGATCAAAGTCACAATTTGCTGAGCTCTGTTGATAAATCAGTGGGAAATGCTAATATGAACTGAACACCATCTGCGATGATCAACACAATATATGATGAATCATCGTCTCTATTATGTAATTTCTCCCACTTCCTTAGTGACTAGACCGACTTCCATGGCACAAAGGACTAAAAAAGTTTTTTACATTTTTAAAAGGCTGGCTTACTTGTCCTGTTTTTCCTGGTCAACACAGCATCGAAATCGGTTGTGTCGATTTCCCAGGCGAGCACCGGCTTGGCGAGGCCGGACGACATCTCGTCCATGCGGCAGTCTCCATCAAACGCCACGTTTCCCCCTCCGCCTGGCGCCGGTGGGTAGCTGGACGTCTTATGCTGACTTAAGGAGGGGCTGCTGTCCCCAGACACGGCTGGTCCCTCTCGGGGTGTACTGACAGGGTGGTACACAGAGGCAGCATGGTTGAGGAGTGCATAATCTGAGCAGACCGTGTAGAACTTCTCCCGGGAGTGTGTGACGGGGCAGGTCCATGGGAGTTGGACCTCGGCACTAGATGCCCGCCGTGGCCTCAGGGCATCCCGGGGGAAGGAGCCAGACAGGCTGGGCTCATTGTCCCTGCTGGGGGGCCTTTTGGGGGCTTCTTGGTTGCTGGCGGTGGAAAAACTTGCCTCTTGACTTTCTGAAGTGTTAGGCATTGAATCTTGGGTGGTAGATGGGAGAATTGTGCTTAGCTTAGACTAAGTGACAACGCTCCTGGAGAAAAAGTGAAGGAAAAAAAAATACACAGATTACTGTAAGACCTTCCCAGGGAAGGCTGTTTGTTGTTGTGCGTCTGTTTCTGGAAAGCCGATAAGGTCTGTACCTGTCAGCCTCACCATTCCGATCCGCTTGCACGGGCAGTTGACATCCAGTCGTAGGTCATCCAATTGTCCCGCTTCATACAAAAACATGCATGTGTATTTCACACGTGGGAATTTGGACGCATCGGCGGCATATATATATATATATGTATACAATATCTATTCTGTTTGCTAACAGCAAGCTCGACGGCACTTTAAAAAGCGATGCAGTAGAAGAACACGCCATCACTGCACGAACCTGGAAAGAACAATATTACGAACTACCGGTTTCCGACTGCTACCTGGTCATCCCAGGTAGAAAAAATGTTAAGCCCCAGTCGACCCTGCAACCTGCTATGCTAGGCTAAGCCATTGATGTTTACCCACCCCCTCCCAAATGACAAATGCTCTTCGGCCCCGCCGGTGTAATACTGTGAAGAATAAATAATAAAGCAGTTTGCGCGTCACCACCGTGCGATTCCCGCGATTTGCAACAAATCTGTTACACAAAATTACTGCATGAATATGCTGGCCCTAGCAAACATTGTGCCAGATATATCCGTAGTGTCCGTACGTACCAGGCTCTTTAAAAATGGCTCTCAGTCCACCCGGTGCGTTACGATGCTATGACTGGGGTAGGCGTACGAACCCCCCCAAACGTTATCATAAGCATCACTCTACATACCTCGTAAGCGATGCATCTAACAGGAAAATGCTTAGAGCCGGTAGTGGGTTACCTGAGGGCAGTGATCGAAATGTGTTGGTCTTCGGGCACTGAGCGCTTTCATGGAGACCCGGAGCGAAAGCGACTGGCGCCTTCCGCAGCGATCGGGGTGAACCGGCGATCGCCGCTCCTGCGCAAACCGGCAGGCCGAATCGCGTTGGGTACAGCGGCGTGCCGCCTCCCACCCGTCTACAGGAACGGCATCACATTTTACTGGAATAAACCCGAGAGTCTGTCAGACGACGCAGCGGGGATTCTGGTATGAAAGGCCACGTCCGACTCTGAAGCGCCCGGCGTCGGTGTGTCGGTGCACTGTCCGCGCCTCGGTTTATCCTCTGCCACCTTTAAGGCGCAATTAGTTCTCCTTTATTTAGACTTTAAAAAGCATGAGAGAACGAAAAACACCTCAACCTTTATAACCACATATTCAGATATTGAACTTTGCGTTGATGATTTGTAACTTTATTAATCATTAACAGAAATTTATTTGTACGCTGACATTTTTTGGTAGGCAGGGAAAGACTAGTTGAAGGTGAGTCTGTGTGATACATTCGTGTCTTAATTTTAATATAAAAACAGTGTTGGTAATGCGCAAAGGGGCTGTTTTAATACGATTATTGCCGTGATGTTGTTTAGCTTTAATGCAAAGTTACTTATCTGTAATATTTTGTACAAACACACGGTGACTGGCAGCGTGAACCCACCTCATAGGGTCTCGGGATCGGACAGAAGACGGTGTTAAGCCGGGAATTTGGTTTCGAATAGAGGAACTAAAATAAACTAACCGCTCGTGTGCGGCAGGAAATGTTTCCAGTGTGCATTTTAGTAAAATAATAACCAGAGGTCATACTCCTTCCACGACTTTTGCTATGTTTACCAACATGTAGAAGCTTTATTTTGTCGCTGATTTTTCAAAATCAAATTTTTTTTTTTTACGATTTTCTTTGGAATCTTTCTAACTCCCAACCCCATGGCGCACCTTGTTGTATGCCTGCCGTTGAAATGAATTTAACCTGTATCATTGTTTAAAAAAAAGTCACGGATAAGTGGGTACAACAGTTGATTTTGGATAAAATAGATATTTGACCGACAAAACAGGAATAATACACCTACTGTTTAAGGCACATAGTGCCGCTAACGGGTGAAGCTTCATCCCGCCAGAGTGACGCGCTAGCAGATCATGGCGGAGAAGCTGCTGGTGATAGATACGGACTGCGGCATCGACGATGCCCAGGCGATCATGATGGCGCTGGTCGCCCCCGGCGTGCGGGTGCTGGGCATCACCTGCTGCTTCGGGAACAGCTCCGTGGATAACGTGTGCCGGAACGTGCTGCGGGTGCTGTCCGTGTGCGACAGGACCGAGGTGAGTGCACTCCTCTCACCCTGGTGACAGACACGCACGGCCCTGATCTCGGGACTTCAAGCCAAGTATTTTTTAAAAGCTTTAGAAGTGTTGAACTGCCTGTGGAGACTAATGAAGGACCCTTCAGTGGTACCAGTGGCATGGGGCAGAGACAGGAAACGTGTTTGTTGCAGATACCTGTGTTCCGGGGTGCCATGTCCACCCTGGTGGCGACTCCCGACCATCCCATCGGTCACTTCGGCTCTGACGGTCTGGGGGACGTTCTGGAAGACAGCCAGCCAGATGTGTGGAGGACGCAGATCCAGAGGGAGCATGCCGTGAATGCGCTGATTAGGATGGTGTCAGAGAACGAGGGGCAGGTTAATTACCACAGCACGTTTGCGCACCCGTTTTTACGGCATGTTTGTCGCCCTCATCTGACCAAGATGTATTAGAGTGCAGTGATCTCAAAATTCGACTTGGCTTTTTTATATACATATATTTGTCATTTGACAGGTTTCTCTTGTGGCGCTTGGGCCTCTGACAAACCTCGCTCTGGCTGTAAGACTAGATGAAGTGTTACCAAAAAAGCTGAAGGCTCTTTACATCATGGGAGGCAACATGGAAGGTACCCTATATATTTACACCCCCCCCCCCTTTTTTTTTTTTTTTTTTTTTGCTTAAATGGAAAATATACTTTCCCCCTTACAGGTAAAGGGAATCGCACAATATGTGGAGAATTTAATTTTGTGATGGACCCAGAATCAGCATATATCGTTCTAGAAGAGTACCTGTGCCCTACTTACATTGCATCATGGGAGTTTACCTGCAGAAACAAACTGTCATGGGTGAGACTGAAAACACAGTGCTGATGAATTAGGACTAATTTTTCAGATGGCTATGCAGCCTTTGGTGTGTGAGACCTCAGCTTTTGATGTCCAGTTTGTGCTCTTAAGAGTGATTTAAGTCTCATATGTAATAGATTTTTCCACTTTCAGTATAGTTCTATTTTATAAATTAGCTTCCTGCAGTGCTGAAAGTGGCCGGCGGTCTGATTGGCTTTTCTGGATGACAGGATTTTTTCGATGCACTGGTGAGCCAAGACACACCAGCAGCCCGCTTCATGAAAAAGATCACATCCATGTACTACTCCAGGGGCAGAGTGACGAAGAGGGATGTCCTTTTTGGACAAGGCTTTGTGTCATACGACTCGTATGCCATGGCCGCGGCCATTGACTGCAGCGTGGTGACAGAGAGCGTGCTGTGCCCTGTACATGTGGAGCTGCAGGGGGCGCTGTGCCGTGGCATGATGGCCCTGGACCAGAACCACGTGCTTGGGAAGCAGCACTGTGTGGTCGTCATGACAGCATGTGACACTGAGAAGCTGGCCACTCTGCTCATGTCAGCCCTCGACCAGCCTCGGAGGGCTCAAGACACAAACTGTCAGATGGGGGGGGGTTGTCCTAGGAAGCACAGTCTTATTTCAGACAACACCTAAATAAATCAAGCTTCAGCCCAGTGACTGTCCATGGGTCTGGTTTATTTTGATCTGGTATCCAATATTAGGCTCCCAAGATGATGGAATACCAATTTTAAACTCAAATCCAACTTAAAACAGCTTCCCAAAGTAATAATCCAGATGGTGAATCCTCTTTATTCTTAAGTGAATTTGGCTTTTAAAATAATACATCTTCCCCGTTTTGACCATCAAATTGAATACAAGGTGGCCCAGGGCACAAACAGCCTGCAAGAACACATCGTCTGGGCGTTTACTACCCACAATTCAAGTTTACCAATTTAAATTTAACTTTATGGCCAAAATAATATTATTGCAAACTTTCAACCAAGAATCTGTCTTGGAACAATTATTCAGCTTTACACAAAGTGCTAGTTTAAATAACGTAATACTGTATTATAAAAATACCAAGACAATGCAGTATTACTTAAAAAGGGGGCAATACTATGTGTGTCCCTATAAGGGCAACATCTCAGAGCCATTACAATAACGTCTGTCCGCATTTAAAAACGGCTTTAAATAAGGCTTTTCTCTTCAAAAACTTAAAAAGTACCAGTAAACCATTTTTGATTTTAGGCCAGGCTACTATAACCGATCCATATTTGGTGATTGGAAGCATCAATAATGGGATTTTCTTTTTTGTATCTAACTTTTGCCTTTAAAAAAAGAAACCAGAAGTGCGCAGTGCGCAGGGTCAAATCTGTTCAGGGAGGAGCGGCATCGTCAGGCATCCTTGTCGCTGGGGTTGGGCCAGGGCTCGGAGCTCCGCCTACTCAGGGTCGGCCCCCACACGCTCCAGGGGTTGTAGGCGCGGCCAATTTCAGGCGTGGGGGTGGAGGGTGAAGCCAGTGTGGGGCAGTTGCCATCTGGGCTGCAGATCAGGTCAGAGAGGGGGGCAGGGGTGACCGGGGCCAGGGAGTGCAGGCTGTTGTCCCCGCTGGTGGACCAGATGGGGCTGCTGAAGAGTGTGCTCGGGGACCAGAGGCTGCTGGGATTGCCCAGGATGGACTGCAGGGGGGAGACATCCACACAATTACATCAGATCAGCCTAAGGAGCTAATGGCTAGCATGGTGGTCAGGTATGCCACAGAAAACAAGTCAACAGTTACTGCTGAACTCAGGTTGTGTTTGTTGGACGGCGGCGGTGGGGGGCACTCTTACTGCAGTGGGGGCCGTTGGGGAGCCAGAGCTGATTGGCCAGGGGTGCAGGGGTTCGGTGCTGGGGGTGTCCCAGATGGAGGGCTGCACAGAATTGAAGTCTCCCCAGTTCTGCTGTGGCTCCTGACTTTTAGGAAATGTCATCCCCCTAAAGACTAAAGGCACGGAGCGTCCCAGGTTATGCTTGGGTGGTAGCGGACCAGCGGCACAGACCGGCACCACGCTGCTTAATGTCCTTACCTCTCGACAGATTAAATGTGTTGTTGGGTCCAAATGGGTTGAAGTTGGGGCTGTTTGCACTGTCAGTGGGACTCCAGAGTCCGGAACTAAGGGGAAAAGTGGGATATGAGCACTGAGGAAGCAGGGAGCCTCTCGCTGTGAGTGAAGACACACCCACCTGTCGGAAGCGTCGCTCTCCACAGAGGTGAGGCGTGGTACGGGTGGTTTTCCCGGAGCCTCTGCCTTGCCGGTGCTGGCTTTGGGCGGCCCGCTTCCCCCTGAGAACACAGGGCATGTGACGCTCAGCCCGCCTGCCCGGTGACACGCACGCTCACCTGCGTCCGGGGGAAAAGTCCACGCAACTCACCAGGACTCTTGTCGTAACCGGCAGCGACGGCTGCGAAGGTGGGGTTTCCGTTCTTGCCTGGCAGCGTGGCCAGTGGCGCCAACTTGCTCTTGTTCCTGGCCGGCTTCTTTAAGCCAGTCTCACTGCAGGCCAGAGATGCACAGAGTACAGCAGTCAGAGTGTGACGCTCCTCAACCACTAGGCCACCTGCAGGCCCGGGCAGCCCCCCAGATTTACATCCAAATCTACTGAAGTATCAAATGTAAGAAATAAGCACATTCAATATTGGCCTTTGTACGTTTTGTCCATGAGAAGAATGCAATGGGCTGGTTTTAGTAGGGTTGCACAATATCACATCTTAATAAGGAAAATTTCTGCAACTAACACTGCAATATTTATAACAAAGATAGATTGATGGAAAAAAGCTGAAATTACCCAAAAAAAAAAAAAAAAAAAAAGCCGAATAGAACTTGCGTACCAGTAGTATCAAATGAATTGGAGGTGTTGCCACAAGATGTGACACATAGCAGTGCAGACAAATGCAATGTGATCGATGTGCATCATGCCCACATCTCTATGATGATGCTGAACTGATGATTTTAAGTGTCTCTAATATGTACATAGGCGGTTATAGCTTTCAGCTATCAACACTTATTGTAACTTCAGCCTCGTTACTATATGACTGTGAAGGATCCTTGCAGGAGATGTCAACAGGCGAATGCCAGAATGCCAGTGAGGAAGACATGCGGTACATTGTGCGAGCTGGAGTGGCAAATTCCCCACAGGCTTGACAGCCTCGCCATTACCTGTTAGCATTGACCACACTGCTGTAGGTTCCTCGGGTCACCAGGCTGAGGGAGGTGGGCGGTGGCGAGCAGGTGCGGGACAAGTCTGACAGTGGCCTCTTCAGGAAGGGGTCTGCGTTCATGGTCTGGATGGAGAGCTGCTGCAGACTGTCGGCAGCTGCAGGGGAGCAGCCGTGCAGTCAGGGAAGTGTTCATGTTTTATGGAGATGCAGCTCTCACAATGTCCTCTCAGCAAAAATCATCACGTATACGTATCAGTACTAATCCACTGGCATTTTAAATATCTAACCTACTAGTCTGATGCAATGTATAAGGTACTCCACAAAACCATATATAAAGTATTTTGCTTGTTAACAGACCAACACGTAAATAAATCAATATGCTTTTCAAAATGTTTAAACTCATATCACACCCAATCATGTCATACATGCCCCCACATTAATGTTTGCATATAGCTGTTCTGTAATGGTTTGAGTGAGATGCTGCTTTCGACTGGGAATTAGGATTGACTTACGGCTTCCAGACTTGTGAAGGGGCACCGTGTCCCATTCTGGTGGGGGGGAGTCCTTCTCCCCCTCTGAGCTGCTGCTGTTCCCAAGCTCTTGCGGCAGACCCTGTGACAGGAACTTCCCCAGCGGAGAGGGGCGGCAGTCCTCCGCCTTCCCACAAGGCACTGCGGAAAGAAGTCATTGCAGCACACTTAAGGTGGCTACCATCTAAAGCATACTTTCAGTAGCTTAGCCTTTTCAGTAGCAAAGAGACTCCATCATCTGCCAAGCCAGGAAACTTCTACCACATTACATTTACGTGTAGTAAATATACTGTAAATGTAGTAGTATACTGTAGTATTTTCAGTTTTGGTCTCCTCTGTACTCTTCCTCAGTTTCCCAAGAATCCTTGCTCTTAAAAAAAAAAAAAAAAAGGTACCAGGTTGTGCTGGTGATGCCAAAATGCCCCATGGGAAATGTATGAACTGCACTGCTCCAAGGCGGCATGGCCACTATACCTGCTCTCTGTTTGGGCAGAGGCCTTGCCTTCGCCCCCGTTGTTAATGTTGGGTGCAGCTTAGCTGTAAAGTTCTTCCGCTGTTTGTTCTCCAGGGGCGTGACGTACGGTAGCTCCAGGGAACTGGGTTCAAAGTAGGTTAAAAGGTCAGTGTGGGGAAGCAGAGTGCTCAAGCCCCTCAGCTCGCACGTCCCGTGACTCACCTGGACTTGCTGTCTGCTGGACCCTCCTTCTTCGTGTTGCTTGGCTTTTTGTTCCTGGGCTTCAGGAACGCTGGAGGTTCCTCCTTCTCCACTGTAAATGTCCGGCCTTTTTTCTCGACTGGTTCCTGGTGGGGAGGTGGGGTGGATGAGAAACACCTTGGGTGAAGCCCTGCTAGCTGCGTGGAGAGGAGGGGCCGGGTGTGCTGAGCATGTACCTCTTTGATGCTCGCTTCCACGTCGGGGTTTGAGGTCTCTGTGGTGGTGGAGGAGCTGTCGTCATCGGCCAGCCCGTCCTTGAGGTCCTCTGCCCGGGGCTTCCCCCTGCCTTGCTGTTCCTTCTCCTCGCGCTTCTTCTGTGCCTTGGACTTTCGCTGGATCTTTCCCTTTTGAACGGTGGCTTTAAAAAAAAAAACGCACAACATCTCTCTCAAGGTCTTATGTCTCAATGCCCACAAGTCACAGTTTCCCGATTTTCTCAGACACACCTATTAAACCTGGCAATTTGCTGCTGAGCTGAATAAACTGCAGCACAGACTGCCCCCCCAGACCAGAACCTGGGGACCCTGATTTAGATCCTAACCTCTGATGCTACCTGATGCCCATGAAGAGCAATCTCATTCTGCTGGAATGGGAGACGCGCACCCTAATCCTAAGCCTGCCCCCCATCCCACACACCTTTGCTCTGGGCAGCAGGTGATGGGGGTTGCTCGGGGAAGACCTCCACGGAGGGCGACTCGGGCCGGTCCAGGTCCTTGTCCATGGCATCGAGGAGGCCGATGTAGTCGGGGTCCTCGGAGCTGAGGCATGCCGGCCCCTCAGACTGGGGTTTGGGAGGCTGGGCAGGCACCGCTGGCGTGTGGGCCGGGGGCTCTGGGGGGCTCAGGACTTGCTGCGGGGGGGGCGCTTGCTGGCCCAGCCTGCTGCTGCGTAGCCGCCGGACAGGGAGTTGGCACTGAGTCGTCATGCCGTCCGAGCTGGAGCCAGAGCCGCCGGACCCCTTTCCCCCAAACTGGGGGCCCGTTTGCATAGCTGCCCTGCTGCTGCTGGTCCTGGACCGCAGGCCCTCCAGGTCTGTGGACGCCCGGCCGCAGGGACGACCACCCCCCCGCAACAAGGAGCCACCCGCGTACATTCCTCGTGTCACGTTGTGGTTTGAGTCCCCATACTCGCTCGAGCTGGGAAGGTGGACAGGACACGTCAGGTTAAATGTGAATGTGCACAGTAACTAAATCTAAAATCTTTGTGTAAATGTTAAAATGCATTGCAATAACCATGTTATGATATAACTACTGCAACTAAATACCAGTAATCGAAAAGTAAATAAATGGACACACACACTGTACGATACATTCCTAAAATGTTTACACTCGGGATTGCTAGAGAACGGAAGTGTGGCTGTGTGGATGATGCTATCGCCTGGCATCATTAGAAAATATCGTTCAGACGCTGCCTACTGAATGTGCATTGATTATAAAGCCAGGAGCATCTGTAATTAATTTTTAATAAAAAAAACTTTATATATATATATATATATATATATATAGACACACATACTTTGGATCCGTCTGAATCCGCACAATATCCCTGAGATCGAAGGGTTTTCCGGTCTCCATGGGGCCGTTGGCGGCTTCCAGGGAGAGGCGCCTCCGGAAGGGCTCCCAGATGCCCTGGGCCTCTAGGTAGGCTGTGGCAATGACCAGCAGGAACATGGAGCTGTGGGGATGGGAGGCAGGACGTCAGTCCTGACCCACAAGGGAATTTACCCAACTGGCAGCTCCTGGCATGCTGACCGCTCACCTCATGATGAGAGAGACGATGACGTAGAGCTCCAGCTCCCAGCTTGGCCTGGGGAGGGCATCTGCGCACGGCGCCAACATGTGGTAGGGCAGCGAGGCGTTCAGCACAAACACGAACTCCGAGCCACCCGCCGTGACCAGCTTCAGCTCCCGGATGACCCGGGAGGCGGTGAAGTCGGGTGTAAACCTGCAGGAGGGCAGGGTCAGAACCGGATGAAAGGTTGGAAAGGCACCCCCCAACCTACAGCTCATTCTCCACAGAGCTAAGCCACCCGAGCCTCAAATTAACGCCTCATCCCACAGGGCCCCTGCAAATTCCTTCAGATTTATAGTATGACAGTGTGACTTACAGTATGACGATGTCTTTTGAAGCATTTGGTTTAAGTGCAAATTCTTGACAGTTGAGAACTTTGAATCCAAAACCTTCACAGGCATATCCACTAATTTCTGTGGACCGGATGTTAATTGGAAGCTGTCCAACATTCTCAACTTTAAAAGTCCTTCTGAGGGTGAAGTTGGGCTCTTTAGATTCTGAAAGTAAAAAGAGGACAAAAACCCATAAAACAAAGTTCAGGAACCATATCTATATCACGAGTCCCTACTGAAGGACAGAGCAGAAACTAAAAGCAAACTTGTGGTGGTACAAAAATCAAACAGGAACAGAAGGCTTCACTCATTACCTCCAGGGAATAGGTGAGGGCCCATATCAAAATAAGGCGGTGCATTCTGGGAAACGGTGCAACAAAACTACAGTCTTAGAGTGGGTTTAGAGTGCTGCTGGATAACTGAAGAATCCAAAAAACGTTAACCAAGCAGACCCCTATGATATCCAGCCTCCTAGTGCCACTAAAACTTTGGCTTGTGTGTGAGAAGGCCCCTGTAGACCCCAGGCTCTGTGGGCTGGGCTTCACCTTCTGTGCAGTCCTTCAGTAGGGATTCCGTCATCTTGAACCTCAGGGAGCTGCCGGGCCCAGGTGGTCTTCCCGCAACCTTCAGGCTCTCTGTGGTGCCCTGACCCTGCACTACAAGGTAGTCCAGCACAGTCAGGTTGTTCCTGCAACACCAGAGCAGTCTTAATTAAGCGATGGTGAGCAGACTGCGCCGCCTGCTGGAGAGATGCTGCATAACACTGTCAGACTGCCTGTATACACGTGCCTGTGGTTTCTCTCTGGGGTCTACTTCAGTCAGTCAGCTTTTCTACTCGAACCACTATAGTCCCAAGTGTAACAAGTCATGGGCAGCAGAAGCTTGCATGTTAGCAATTATCGTAAAATGATTTAAATCGATATGTTAGCTTAACGTTTAGCTGCTCAGCCGATGGCTGTATTCAGGGGCTCACGTTATATCCATTTAAATTCAGCTCGATCCTCAGAGCACCGAAGGCAAAGCACCTGATTACAGGAGTTAGTGGAGGCCGCCTCTGTTGACTCAGCTCTTAATCCTTGATCACATGAAGCCCAGATGTGTGCTTATAGACCGCTGGCTATGTCTCTCCAAGGCACATTTATGAAAGCGCCGTATAAGAGGTCACCAATAGCCACAACATCCAGGGTCAACGCATAGTAGCATGTATATGGGCTGCTGTTACCGTGGCAATCACAGCCTCCGGCCCTCATACGCCAAGTCTGCTGTGGGATCTTCACTTAGCTCTGCCAGCCTGGGCACCTACCTGACTATTAACAGGGACGTGACTGAGTGGCTACCCATCGGTGTGAAGCGCACCACCAGGCTCCTCACCTCCCCGGGGGAGAGCAGGAGCCGCGTCGGCCCCCCCTTACCGACGAGGGTCTGCAAGGGCCAACCAGAGACCAGTCAGGCTGCAGATCCAGAACAGCTTTGCAGTTAATAATTAAGAGTCCAGCTTAGTTATTTAACAGTATGCACCCACTAAATGTACATTTGGAACATTAAAAAACAAACTTAAAAACATGTATACAAAGGGGAAAAAAGCTTGACTGGGGGAGGGGCATTCTTACGTGGTTCTTGTAAACTTGAAACTCCAGAGTGTTAGCGCTGATGTTCATGGACTTTCCTAAGGGGAACCTGAGCACAAACACGAGGAATGATATCATGACTCCTGTGATCAATCGGCCTCTCCTGACACGACTCGCTGATTTGAACCGGGCCCAGAGCAATCGCTCACCTGACCGCCAGCTTCTCGGCAAACGCAGACGGGTTTGTGTACAGAGCCAATGGGAGGACCTGAACGTAGACGGGCACGTCAGCTGGGTTCTCCAGCACTAGCTGCTCCTCCTGCGGGGGGGGGGGGGGGGTGGTTGGAACCATGAAGCACGTTGGTCGGGCAGGAACATGCTCCACCCCCACCCCAAGCATGGGCGGGGTGTGTACTCACAGAGGAGCTGTTGCTGTTGGTCAGGGGGAAGATGATCTGACGGGCCGAGCCGATTATGGACGGCCATGTCATCTGGGCTGTCACCATGGTCTGCACTTTTTTCTGTAGGTCAGTGTTGACCTCAAACACAGCTCTGACCCTGCAGAAGGACAGTGTGCGTCACATGCTCAGTTATCCTGTATTTCCATCCATTACATGGTACCCTTACACATCCATTCCACACACACCGTCACTCCAGCCACATCTCATTCTTTAAATTCTTTATTATTGTTATTTTTTAATAATAATAATAAATAATAATAATAATAATACTTAATAATAATAACAACAACAACATTATTATTATTTATTATTGTTATTATTATTATTATTATTCTATGCTTTACTAGCAGTGTATTCCACTTGTGTTCCTTATTTTATTCTCTTTATAGTTTGTACGTTTAAGCACCGTGAGTAACATGCTTTAGAATGAATAAAGTTCTCTGAAAACTAATAGGGTGCCAAGACCCCTGAACATGGCTGTCACACTATTTGTTTCATTCTGGTTCCCAGAACTATTCCAGGAGATCACATTCTAGCAGACACTCATCTCTGAAAGGCAGCGGAAACCCACTCGTGGCCCGAGCTGTCCTTCAATTCCTGCCAGCGCCGAAGGAGCGTCTGGTGTAGCTCCACATCGGTGTCCCAGGTGCCCTCCTGCATCGAGAGCCCGTGCGGCTTGGACTCGGCTGCAAGGAGAAGAGAGCTTCAGAGAAGGACAAAGACCCCTGAGCTGAAACAAACACACACACACAGCTCTGCAGTTCTTTTCTTACTGGAATACGACTTACGATTCACAACCTCAATCCCGATAAACAGTTTAATTGGCGGTCAGTGTTCTGGGGCATCTCGCACATGGATTCTTACAGTTGGCCCTAGATGACAGCAGCGCACGCACACACACACACACACACACACACACAGATCAGAGCACTTTACACTCTGCAGGTTCACTTACACTTTAAGAGGAACGGCAGGCCGACGTAACAGTGGTCCCCGCACTGTAAACTAGCATCAAAATAAATATTTGCTACCTGTGGGATGAAAAGAACACCAAGTGAGAGGCGGAATCTCCTGGAGGTTCTGAGGATGGGTGTCATGCGGGCCGTGGGCCATGCGCACACCCGGGAGCCACCGGGCGGGGCACGCGCACGCACCTTGGACCTGCACTGCGGCTCCAGCTCGTCCTTGTTATTTCGCAGCCTCTTGGAGTAGAAGCGCTCGTCCTCTGTCAGGGAACGCACCTCCTGCAGCTTGACCCGCTGTGAGTATGAGCTCAGGATGTTCAGGCTCTGGTGCACCGTCTTCCCCTAGAAAGGCACAGAATTTGGGAATATTTGAGTGACACAGAAGGAGGGGCGGGAGGGGGAAGCACCCTGGAGGAGACTTAACGAAAAGCCCAGATTCACTGCATACTGACATCGACGTGGCCCTCCTACCGGAAAAGATGCAGGAAGGACGATGTGTTTCGGAGAGCTGGTCAGCGTCCCCACTGCTATGACTGCTTTCACCTGTATGGTTAATATCTGCAAAAAGGGGTTTCACAAAACCCATCAGATTACTGCTTTCCTGGATAGGCACCGACAGCACGGCCGGCATCGCCGCGGTGACCCACCTCGTAATCCGTCGTGATGTGCACGGCTCCGTCGTAGACGCCCTCCAGGTCCTTGGCAGCCAGGGTGACCCTGAAAGCAGCATAGTACCCAGAGGCCAGGATCACCTGAGAAAGGAGACGTACAGCCCTTAGCAAGAGCGCCCACTCCCCATCGGCCGCGGCCCCCCACAGATAATGCCTTGAGAATCAAAGAGGTGCCTGTGTTAGAGAGCTCAAGGAGGGAGGAGAGAGTGCAGGTCGGGCAACCCGGCTGAACAAAAAGACAGAAATAACACATCACCACTAATAACCAGCTGACTGGAGTTTTAATATTAGACACACAGAAAATAACCGTGGCTCTCTTTACAGCCTCTGTAAACAAGACAGGCTTTCATGGAGAGATCTTACCAGCTCAGCCAGTCGGCTACACACACTTACGGTTTGCTGGTCGGAGGCTGACGCGTTCTGGAGATCCTGCGTCCTGGACAGTGCCGTAGTCCTGTTCCCAGACTCTGAGCGGAGGAGATCCATGGTCAGGCTATCCCCGGTAATAAACCAGGACTTTATCTTCAGCTGGGGTCAAACACAGTAGAGGGAGGGTCAGTTGTTCTGTGGTTGGGAAAATGCAGCGCTAAGGGGGTAGAACAGTCACCCACCTCAATAGGGTTGCTGTTGACAACGACGAAGATAAGGCTGTTTACGTCTGTGGCGCTAAGCACAGTGAAATCCAGGGTATGCTCCTCGGGGCTGGGGGGCAGAACGACGGGCTGGTGGGGACAGGGCATATTTGGATGAGGGCACGGGTCAAAGGTCAATCGGAAAATCGCCGGTCTGCTCTTCTACACCATCGAAAAATCTGCTGACCAGCATAAACTCCTTTCTGCCCAACAAATTACCCAATTAGAAGGAAGCAAGGGAGACGCTTCCTGTTTGAAGAAGCGCGGAGACCGGGGTCCACAGGACGTGTACCTCGAGGAAGCCGGTGTAAGCCCGGATGGGGAGGTGGAACTTGGAAGCATTTGTGATCAGCAGGATGTTGCTGTCGATGTGGATGGAGGGCCGCACAGGCTGGAAGTAGAGTGTGAAAATGCTCTGGGACTCGTGGGGAAGGACGAGGACAGGCGTGCTGAAGTTGTGGATCTGAGCCAGAACATACAATAGAACTCAAGAACCGGAACCCAAAACTTAAACACACAATCCAGCCACCCCAAATTCAAATCTGTCTGGGCAAACTCTACAGTTTAAAAACCCCCTCTCACACCAAAGGTCAAGATTACAGAGGTGTCTGCCCAGTGTGAGACCATTTTCAGAAAAACCTTATGAGATCAAACGAATAACAAGCAACTTAAAATATAAAAAAAATGAACAATGAATTATTTATACAAAAAAACAGTTCCATTGAATGGGGGAAAATCTATATCTAGATCTATATACTGCGCTAAACTGTTGCACAAGTTGAAGCTGGTGATTTAAAAAAAAATCCACCTTTATCTTGCTGCAGACGGCACTCACCGCAAACATCGTCTTGGCTTCCTCTGGGAGTGAGACGTTGTGGATAAGAATGGCGAAGCTGAACGTGTTGGTGAGGAAGACGAGCCTCTCCACCGGATCGGTGGGGCTGTCTCTGATGTGAAAGAGTGTTGCCGTGTGGTCGAAGCCCAGGTACCTGTCAGGCACACAGGCAAGACTTCTGATTACCTTACCTTCCTCTCACAGGACAGCAAACCACAGCAACCTGAAGGTACCTGAAATGCCAGCTTCATTGCATAAGCATTTGGTAACTAAGGATGCTCAAAGCCTCCTCAGCCACATCCAACACCAAGCTCAGTAAGCGATAAGTTATTTGAAGACAAATGGCCTCTGTCCTACGCCACTCTATCTGCAGAATGTGGCTCAGAATGACAGAAATGAAGAGCAACTGGGGTCTGATTTTGTGGCAAAACGCATATCTGAAACACTCACCCTTCTAAAACCTCCGCTTGATATGGAATTTCCAGTTTGGAGTAACTTTTCTCTTTCGCTTTCACTGTAATTTTACCGGAGAACTGAAATGGCCGGCGTGCCTTGGAGGCTGGAAGAGAGAAGGGAAACAGCCACGATTTGTAATCAGGACCAGTTTGGCTGTCAGGAGAGAGCCAGCCTGTCCTCGGGCCTGGAGGGGGCCAACGTCAGGCTAATGCACTAATGAAATGGGAGGGGGGCACATGCAACCATCTCACTAGAGAATTTACTCATATAGCTGCCTTTTTGGCCCAAGATAAAAATGCAGTTTATCACTTTGCAAATATGATATATATTTCCTGCCAATATTCTGTGGGGAGGCAATCATTTTTACAACGGAAAATACTACAGTATTTATCTAAAAGCCTATTAAGAGAACATGTCCTTATGGGAATGCGTCATGTCACAGAGCAAGTAAGTCGTTGTCCTGAGTCAGGAGTACAGATCTTAAGATTGATCAAAGACAAAAGCTCCCTTAATGAAGGTCTCACCCCTGATCACACAGTGAAGAAAGGACGCAGTTTGCCAAAATGCTTACCATCAAAACTGATGCTTGCAACTTTGGTATACCTATTTTCCCCCGCCCTTAACGTAACTGGCTTGAAATCTATGGAAATTGCTTCATTTGAGGGAGTTGGTCGTATACTCTGGAATACAGGGGAAAAACCATTTAAAAGAAATGCTCAGGACACAGAGACGCATAGACGCTCCAGCGCAACAATACAAAGGTACTTACAGTAATTGGTACATCTTTTGTCCCCGAATTTAGGAGGTGTAAATTTAACTGTTTTGGTCGATCTGCAAAACAACCATATGCAAACATCTTCAGACAGCATTCTGACCAACAGTCAGTGAAGGGTGATCTTAGGTGATAATCGATGTCTTTACTGTTAGACAGCCGAGACTGACTGCATTTGTTGAAAAAGTGCCTCTCACCTTGCGATCGTAGTGTGCCAAAATCGAGCATCTCTGTAGAGGAGTAAATTCCAGGGGCTGGGAGAGGAGAAAAGGCAGGTCAGTGACAGGTCCCCTTTGGGCCAAAACCTAACAGTGACGTCCTGAGCCACGGCGATGGCTCGCTCACCTGTGGTGACCTCCACCTCTACCGGCAGGATGATGAACTCATCCTCGCTGGACGCGTTCGTTTTGATGCGGATAAAGGCCGTGTGATTGTCCGCGTCCCGCGAAGAGAAGCTGGCTCTCATCACCCCCTTCGTCTCAAAAGGAGGGATCTCCTGGCCAGGAATGTGCGAGAACCCAAATCAATTATGGACTATGAGGCTGTGCGCACGGGGACCCCTAGAAGACGGGGCAGGAAAGCCGAATACTGACCCATAACTTTTTGGTGCCGCCCTGCTGGCCAGTAGGGAGCTCCAAGTGAAGGTCCCCCCCGCTGGAGTACATTTCAACAACCTGCAATCGAGAGAGGTGTCAGCCCACTGCACACTGCAGCCTGGAGAAGGGAGGACGCCTGGGCGGACGGTTACCTGAAGAGGCTCGCTGTGCGGATTGTGAATGTTTATCAGCGGTGAGAAACTGCTGTTTACTGGTACCCTGGCCCCGATGAAAGGCCGCAGTCTGTATGGGTTTGGTATGCCCACCCCAAACACCTTAAACACACAAGTTTTTAAAGTTGTTAAAGACAGGGATGGGGGAAAACAACCACGGGCAAACAGACTGATGTCTGCACACCTACCTGGTATGTAAATACCCCGTGATGAGATGTATTAATAAATAAAGTATTTTCTACATTGCCCACTACTCGGGCTAGGAAAACCACATCAAATGATGTATTTCCCCCTGGTGGAATTATCTAGAAGAAAAAGAAAGAGCGAGGATTTTAAAGCTTATACATCATAGGAGTCTTATCACACCTCAGTTGTAACATTTATTTCACTGAGCAGAAGAATTTTGTAAGCTGGTCCTTGATTTAACATAAATATTAAAACCAGCATAACCTGCTTATAGATTACAATAGCTGCGGGGCATCACTGTCTGCTTTGATACAGCGAATCGCCGAGCTGAATGTGGTTTGATTTAAGGGAAACTACAGAAACCCATTTATAGCGTTATTGCGTGGCGATGTGGGGGGGCAGGTTACAGTCATAAGCAAATAAATGTGAATTGAGCTCAGACCAGAGAGAGCAGCACTTCACACATTCCGCACAGTAGCAGAGTCTTGAGGGCCTAAGACTTGGGGGAGTTAAGGGGCTAACACTCACGGCCTTAAGGTCGTTTTCCTGCACGTCGTAGTAAAAACTGAGTACCACGACCAAAGGTAAAAGGAGCTGACAAGCGAGTAAGGCTTCGTTTGTTTTATGACAGAATAACTAGATAAAATGTTACCAGTCTCTGCAGAAAAAAGGGAAAATACTGAGGGCCTTGCCTTTGCCCCCAGGCCCAGCCACAAGCAACTTCACATTCTAGCAGAATGTTTACAGCCACGGCTACGGCTGGACCGGCCGTCTGGCTACAGCCAGCGTCCAAGTCGCACAGAGGGCAAGGTCTGCGAACCACAGTAAAGAGCGGGACGTGGATGGCCAAAAATACTCACCCTATTCTGAAAAAAGGATGCATGAAAATGAGCAGTTGTTGCTGATATTGATATTAAAATGATAGTTTCCTCTGAACTGGGATTGTGTAAGTAAACCTTTTCCATCTTAGGCATCCCAACAGGCCTGAAATGAAGACAGGGAGGAAAAATAAATAAGTAAAATCAGTGAGGTAATTCATGGTCATTTGCTGCAGATGAGCATCTAAAATTTCCTCAAGAACATCAAGAAGGATCAAAGCACATGCAGCACAAAGAGGATGGGGGAGGGGACAGAACAAAGTGTTCTTTAAATCCAATGCCGCAATTTTATCATTGCGACACACTGAAATGTACCACTCTGAAAATGAGGTAATTCAGAGGTTGCTCAACCAGGCAGCGTTTTCAGAGCTTTGGGAAGAGGCGCAGGTTCCAGGGTGACACTCAGCCGAGAACATGGCACTGAGTCCAGCAGTGGTGTTTGGCCATGGAACAGTGCAGGACATCACTCTGCATGGGGGTATAGCCCCCCACCCCCACCCCAGGGAGAGCGAGATCTAATTTATCAGTGCTGCAGAATGCTGACTGCAATACAGGACTCAGGATTTAAATCAGGCTTTGCATACAAGGCAGTTGCAGGTCCTTAATATTACATCAAGAAATATTCTAATTTAAGACACTGGTCATCAAGGTGGCCCTGCCCTGCCTGAATTCGTTCTTTGCAGCTGAAACACGTCGTGCATTTTTCACGCCAAGCCCACATCCGGCTGAACCATCACTAAGCGATGACCTAAGCCAACCCTGCAGCCCGTACAGGTTCAGGCACCTTGCTATCCTTCACAGCTGTGCATGACGCCTGGAGTGGCGACAACTGTCGGGGTAAATAGTATCTGCATCCTGAACGTGTCGACTAACGGAGGACGCCACCCAATGATGCCAAACACGACAATTTACCAGGCCAATAATGTGAATCCTGACTGTCATTTTACAAGAAATCGCACGAGGATGTACAAACCAGGGCAACAGCATGAGCCACCACATTCAGGCAGTTGAAGAGTTTCACCATTGTGTGCTCCCTCCTGCCCCAGGACATGTCAACATGCTGCAGCAGAACAGAGGGCCCGCAGTTTCGGACACTTGAACAGATACCATGAGTCACTTCAGCAAGACCCACCTCTGGCTAGGGCTGGGCCCTTGGAATAGGTAGGAATGAGCCAATGAATGACGTGAACCTCTGATGCGTGCGCTCAGTGCTGATACTTATATCGGTGCCATATGGCACCATACCCTGCTTCCTCAGCCTTGGGAAAGTATCGGTTCTGGATCGGACCGCCCCAGTAGCTCTGCCTGCACAGGCATCTACCACATGACCCAAAATTAGCATTAGTCACCGTGGCTATTGCCAAGAAAATCACTCTCATCAACTGGAAAACTAGACAAACTCTAAATAACTATGAATTCAAATAATTACAGAACACATGATACAAGAAAATGACAGCCTTTTTTTTTTTTTTTTTTAAAGAACAATTTTGTGCAAATATGGGTTCTTTTTCAAATCTACTGAGAGCTAATGGCACATTTTGTTTCTCCCCTTTTCTCTGATCTCACATCAGAGCCCAATTATTTCTACTGATGTCCGGTTCTGTTTATAATTAACACAACTCTCTCACCCCTCCCCTATGTAGAAATGTGATATAAATGAAGTGAATAATTCTGACTTATTGTTAGCTGTCTGACCGCTGTCTGAAAGTGTAAGTGTTTGTCACACACACACACACACACACACACACACACACACACACACACACACACACACACACACACACACACACACACA